>RJWJ010012409.1:0-42251 GCA_004363605.1 Indri indri
ACTAGGTCTTTGGCCTCCTTCTGTGACTCCATTCAAGATTTAGAAACAGACTTAAGATAATGTGATCTAGGGCAGTCACATTTGAAAGGGATTTTTGTGGCTGATAGGCATAGGTATCATTCAATTTTCCTGATCCATTCTGAACATTTGATGCATTTGGAATACTAAATTCCCAAGTAATGAATTCCCAATGAATGTCTTTAAGGACACCAAAGAATAACCATACTTAAAAATTAGATATTTTTTAAAAGTGAAAAACATCACCAAATAAAACTTGATCCATTTATCTGGAGTTGAGGCCAGGGACTTCTGGAAACTGGAAACGTGGACTCTCCCTCAGGGTACTGACAAACAATTTCTTTGTTAAGATGGTCACACAACTATTAGCCAACAAAGCAAAAGAATGTGGAAAACAAAAGAAGAGAGATTGGGACACACAGAAATTTGCAGGAAAGATTGGTGTTCTTTAAAGAAACATTGTAATAGTAATGAAATCATAGTGTTAAAAATAAGAGAATTATAAAAATTAAATGATAAAGAGGAAAAAGGAAGAAGAGAATGAATAACAGGTCAAAGTACACACGATGGGAGCATCTAATAAAAATTAAGTGAGAAAGTAATAAAAGAGAAGACCACACAGGTTAAAAAAAGAGGATATAAAGAGATTAAAATATGGACGATGTGTCAAATTTGTCTATTCCAGGGGCAAATTTATAGACAAGAGGCAAATATCAACACAAGACATGTGCTTACTTTAAAAATTAGAGCATGCAATCAGGCGACAGATAACAGTTATACTCGAACATGTAAGTGAACATGCAAGTTGTTGTGTGTTTTTTCCATAAAGAACAAAAAGAAGAACTATTCATCTTTTCTTGTTTTATTCCCATGCCCATTCCCAAGCCCAGCTGCTAAACATTACAATCGAAGATCATGAAAACAGGCCAGCCGCTAATAAAAAATGGTAGATCAAAGCTGGCCCTCTGCTGGTGGAATAATCTTATTGCATCCTGGAAAGCAGAAAGCTCAGGTTTTTAAGTTCCCGGTTTAATTTTTAGGGGTAGGCAGGGGACAGAGGACTTTGGAAAATTTAGCACTGAGATCTACTCAGGGATGGACCTCTTTGCCCCCAGTGATAGGTCATAAGATAAAGAGGTATGTGGCAGCGTCGACATCCCAGTGTACTACTGACATTTCCCAACATTTCCTCGGTGAACACGCATTATAGCCCATGTGCTACTCGTGTCTTTGAGCCAACCAGTCCACTATAAATATGCATCCCACAAGTCATTTCTCAGGGAGCCGACTCCCAGACCTTCTCTGAAGCAATGAAGTAGGAATATTACACTCGAGTTTGGGCAGGCAGAGGGGTGCCCACGTGGCCAGGAGGACTTTTCCCTCACGCTGTCTGGGAGAAGCATCCTTATCCTCCTTTCTCTCTATCTTCTGTGCGCATCCAAGCAACAGCAGACAGGGTTCTGGGACCCGTTCTTTAGCTCTAAAGAAGATCCAACTAAGAACCACCACACAAAGTAGCAAGAATCCAACCTTAACACTTGGGCTTAAGAAAAGAGTATTAGTGCCTCAGATGCTTTCTTTCCTTCCCCAGGGAGAGGCTTGTCTAGATTTGGGGAGAGTTCCACCAGGGAAGCCAAAGGAAGAATAGGAAGAACTCCCACCCTCATTCTCTCCTTGGAGAAGCCAGGCATTTTGGCTGCAGAATCTGGGTCAGAATGTTTTATTTTCACCATAACCATCAAAGTCACAGGCAGGGCAAATGCATTCACCCTGTGTACACTGTGAGACATAGTTAAGCTGGGACGTCCCTGAATCTGTCTCCTAGGACCAGAACTGCCTCATTAAAGGGATAAAAGATGATATCTGCTGAGCTGGTGGAAAGTGGTGGCTGCATTTTTATTAAAGTCTCTGCTGCAGCAGGCCCAGTCCCCAAAGGTTCATATTCCAAGAATCTCCACCCCTCTGCCTGGAGCATGTAAGTGATTCTCTGTAACTCATTAAGTTAAAACAAAAAGCTTTTCTATTGTGCTTTTCACACAGGAGGGATGTCGTTGCATAAAAGCTACATGTTTCCTCTCCTTGGCCTCAGTCTGCAAAAATAAAACAGCCCTCATAATTTATAATAGAGGCCCCAGGAGCATCACACTGGGTTGGCACCAGTGCTGGGTTTGCGCAAACTCCTAACAGCCGTGGCCTGGCACTGGTCATTCCAGAGCCCTAAATTCCAGGTGTACCTCTGATGAGGGCTAGCCTGCTGGTCCTGGGAATGATCGCACCTCATCACATACCTTGTGGCCTGTGGAAGAGCATCCACAGATCTTAGGCTAACCACCCAGTATTTCAACTCCAGTACTGTCATTTTCTCATCTTGGTGCCCACGCAACAGTGAATCTAGCATGTCACGGCCTCATAGATCCATGGAGTCCCAAGAGTGTACCGCAATGCTTACTCATAAGCACCTGGACCAGAAACGCCGGAGCAGATGACAAACCTGTCCAGGAGCACGGGTGTCGACAGCCACCGTGTGCAAGTGGGCAACTATCGGGCCTGCAGAAGGCCCTCTCACAGGCTCCAGTGCCCCACGGAGCCTTCCATTCTCTCTCCCTCAGCCCTCCCCAGGACCCGCATCCGAGGGGCTTAGTCCCCCGCTGAAGGATAGCTCCCTACCTGAGGGTGGCGCTCTCCCCCTGCCGGACCGTCACGTTGTCCATAGCTTTGGGGAAGGTGGCATCTCCGCTGCGCACGGGCACTCCTGTGGGTACAAGGAACAGCAGCCTGAGAGACACGACCACGAGGCACTTCCAGGGCAGGAACAGGTTCCCACAGACCCCCATCCTCGACAGCCACAACTTCCCCGAACTCCGGCAGCGGCACGGTCCTGGTCCCCCGCCCCGCACACCAGCCGGTCTCAGGAAGTGGTGTGGGGAGAAAGCAAAGGGATAGAGCACGCCAGAAGCAGAAAGGAGGAAGGAGAAGAAAAGAGTCCAGGCTCTCCGGAGTGTAATAATTCTTCCTCAGATCCTGCCTCAGCTTTCCAGCCTGGCAGAACCAGATGCCCCCTCCTGCATCCAAAAAGAGCTTTCTCGACGCTCCCCTGGGGAGGAGGGAGGCAGCCAGGAAGGGAGAGGAGGAAGGAAGGTGCGGGGATGAAGGTCACAGATTGCGCTTTCTCTGCCACTCTCTTCAAGACGCTACTTTAAGATTCAGTTGGGCACGTTCTGCAGAGGTCTGGCATCAAAAGTTTATAACCCAAAGAAGAAGGCAAGTGTCTCTGACATAAAGGAGATGTCATAAAAAGCTGCTGCTTCAAGGAGAGGAGAAAATGTTTTATTAGATCACACATATGTATAGAAATATTTATAAACCAGCCCCAAGTCTCGCATCTGGAGCCCAAAGGAGGTAAAAAGTTCCAGGCGGGGAGCGCAGCGGGCGCGGCGCAGGATCCTCCGGTCGGTGGCCGTCCTCCCCGCAGCCCGGTCGGCGCCTTGCCGCCAGCCCGCGGAGCGCCGCCCGGCGCAGGCTCGGGGCGCGGGGGAGCTGGGCGGACGGCGGCCCCCGCCTCCTCCGGGGACGCGGCACGGGACGCGGGGACGCGCGGACGCCACGCTCAGCGGCCGCCCCCGGCCTCCGCGCCGCCTTCCTCCCGGGAGCAGCCCCGACGCGCGCGGGCCCCGACCGCCGGGGTTGTCATGGCAGCAGCTCCTTCCCTGACCGCCACTTTCTCCCGGAGCCGCCTCGGAGCGAGCGGGCGGGCGGCGCGGACTGCGCGCTCATCCCGGCGGGCGGGCGCGGGCGCCCACCTCAACCCCCGCCGCGCCCGCCTGGCCTGGGCACTTCACCCGGCTCCGCTCTCCCCCTGACACCCGAGCAAGCCGAGAGAATGCTGCGCCCCCTCTCAGTGGCTTCCCCGGGCGTAGGGGTAGGGTGGGGGGAGTGGGGAGGCGGAGGGGAGGGCGGGAGAGGGAGTTCTGGGGAAAGCAGCAAATTGAAAACTGACACTGGCACCTTCCCTCCCCCGCATGCCATGCCTATGCAGAAGTTGCCAAACCCCGCCCTGGAGAACTGAACTACATTCTGAAGCCGTAGCCCACCCCAGTCTGCACGTCCCCCTCTGCGCACGTTCTCCCCCAGCCAAGCTACAGTGCCATGTGGCAGAGCTCTCCTGGGCCTATGCAAAAAGATGGAATGAGCTTCCCTCTCTGATGACCTGCCTGAAACACTTAGGCCCCTCCGCTGCATGCGTGTTTCCCAAACTAGCAAATCTTAATTTCTTCTCACAACATGACGTGCAAAATAGTCCCCCTCCTACCCCATGCTTATTATCCATGCATCTTATTGTTGTAAAAAGCAGGAGCTTGGAAAAACACATGGAGATCCTAAAAAGTATTAGGACCAATCTTCATAAAATCCGTCTGCAGCTTTATGGTTATATCAAGTGGCACCATAATGGTGTTGGGAGGGGACTTGTGATATTGTGATTAGAGGCCAGCCTCCCGTTTCTTTGGGCTCAAATTCATTTCTTTGAGCTCTAAACTCAAGAACTCCAGCTTTCCTTGGGCCTGTCATTATGTTTTTTCCTGCTGCCCCCCGGCAGGAGCTTCCCCTTACAGCATGACTCTTGTATCCTAATTTAATGGTTGCTATGCGCATCTGCTCTACTGTATTCTTTCTCAAAGCCTTTTGTTAAATTAGACTGTGCTCTGCACAATTGGCAAATGAAATTTAATTCAAAAATAAGCATTAAGCTCTTATCATTTATTACCTTAGTTGCTGAAGGATACAAAAGCATACTACCTGCTCTCAGCTCTGAGGGACTGAGCACACATAAGTACTGCCCCATTTCCTGTTGTAAAATGGTTAGCCCGTGTATATTTTTACGTCTAAAATTTTTAATTAGAGCATCTTACCTAGAAGAGAGAATACTTATCACTAGTCATATCAGCTGTAGTGAAAATACATATAGGCATGCATTACTTAACGAAGGGATACATTCATTTTATGAAATGCATGATTAGGTGATGTCACCATTATGTGACTATCATGGAATATATTTACTTACACAAACTGAGATGGCACAGCCTACTACACGCCTGGGTTATGTGGTACAGCCTATCGCTCCCAGGCTACAAACCTGCACAGCATGTTACTGTACTGAACACTGCAGGCAATTGTAACACGATGGTAAGTATTTATGTATCTAAACATAGAAAAGGTACAGTAAAAATACTGTATAAAAGATAAAAAACGGTACATCTATATAGGGCACTTACCATGAATGGAGCTTGCAGGACTGGAAGTTGCTCTGGGTGAGTCAGTGAGTTAAATGAGCTGATGTAAAAGCCTAGGACATTACTGTACACTAGTGTAGACTTCGTAAACACTGTATACTTAGAGTACACTAAATGTATTGAAGAATATTTGTCTTCAATAACAAATTAGCTTGCTATAACTTTTTACTTTATAACTTTTTAACTTTTTGACAATTTTGTAATAACATTTAGCTGTTATTGTACAGCTGTGCGAAAATATTTTTTCTTTATGTCCTTATTCTATAAGCTTTTTTCTCTTTTTAAAATTCATTATTTCTATTTTTTTACTTTTTTAATTGTTTTGCTAAAAACTAAGACACAAACACTCACATTAGCCTCGGCCTACTCAGGGTCAGGAGCATCACTATCACTGCCTTCCACCTCCATATCTCGTCCCACCGGAAGGTCTTCAGGAGCAATAACACGCACAGAGCTGTCATCTCCTGTGATAACAACTGGTTCTGCTGGAATATCTCCTAAAGGACCTGCCTGAGGCTATATCACAGCTAATTTTTTTTTAGAAGTACTAATAGAAGGAGTATACTCTAAAACAACAATAAAAAGTATAGTGTAATAAACCAGTAGCAGTTGTTCTTTATCATTATCAAGTATCAGAACTGTGCAAAATGACATGTGTTGTACTTTTACGGACTGACAGCCCAGCTGGTTTGTTCACACCAGCATTGCCACAAGCACCAGAGTAATGTGGTGCACTGTGGCTGCAATGTCACTAGGCAATGGGAATTTTTCAGCTGCATGTGATCTTTCAGAACCACTGTTGTACATGTGCCCATCATTGTCGGAATGTCATTACATGGCACAGTATTGTATTAGATCCTTTCTAGAAAGCAGATAGAATGAAGGCAGGAGCTGGGCTCAACACTCACCCCTGAGCTCCTGGGCTGCAAGGCTGAGGGGAGTGACGATGCAGAGAGGAGAGGCTGAGGGCTTAGGGAACAGCCCCACTGCTTATTTTGGGACCCTCCATCGGTTTTAATGACACATCTTTTCCCAAGGCTCGAGTGTACCTCGGTTTTGTGTATACATATTGTGTATAATCCTTTCAACTCTGTGACTCTCTCGTCCAGTATTGCCAGACTGGGAAGGCTCTTTTCCGTGCTCTGACGTGTGTGAGGCTGAGAACATGAGGCTGGGCTTATGGTTGTCTTCAGTTACAGAGTTTGGCTCTTGAACACGGTGAGGGTGGTCATGGAGTTGGGTCAGGATGTCGCACACACGTCAGACAGCTCCTGCCACTTGGTTATAGGGCGTTCAGATTCCATCACCTCCTCCTGAACCTGCTGGCTTTATTCCTTCTCAGATGAAAACAGGGGCAGTTGCTAAATCAGCTCATGAAGATTGCTTGAGACAGGAAGAGTTATCAGGGGAGAAAAGAAAGCATAAGAGAGCATGAGCTTCCAGGCAGGAAAAGAATGGCTGAGGCAAGTAAAGAAGAAAGGCAGAGATAGGTTGAAGCGAGGTGTAAACTTTCTTAATAATATATGGTAAGTCCTGCTCTTGCGACGGCATAAACCAAGTATCTCATTTTTTGCAGAGCTGGCTCCCCACAACTTAAGGAATCTGAAATCCTGTTGTCTATTCCCTTCTGTAAGACTGGTTAGCTCAATATTTATGAGTGAATAAATAGGCTGAACTCAAGGGCTAGCAAATCAGAGACATAACTGCAAAGGTCTGATCTTTATATTAATCTATGTCAGTCTACAATTTTATGGAGGAGATTTCATTCACCTGTAAGGCATTGCTATGGACCAGTATTTCTAGTTATAGAATATAAGGCTAAAACCAAATTAAAATTGGAAAAAGAAAAAAAGTTGAGGCTCACAATGAACAAGGACTAAATAGTTTATGTCATAAATTTCCTATGAAGTGCCTAGCTGACTCCCATGATAGGATGGTCCCTAGTTAAACCCTCTTAGATATATGAAACATATATAAAGATAAATTAGCATAATGACTAAGAGTACAGATTGAGTATCCCTTACTTGAAATGCGTGAGACCAGAAGTGTTTCAGATTGTGGATTATTTTGAATGTTGGAGTATTTTCATTATACTTACTGGTTGAGCATCCCAAATTCCAAAATCTAAAATACAAAATGCTCCAATGAGCACTTTCTTTGAGCATCATGTAGGCACTCCAAAATTTCAGATTTTGAAGGTTGTAATCAGATTTTTGGATTTGGGATGCTCAAATGATAGTGTTCTGAAGCTGGATCATCTGTTCAGATACTGACTCCTCATCTCTCCAGCTGCATAACTGGTACGAATAATACCCATCTTACCTACCTTACAAGGTCTGGGGGCGTTTTGAAATGTACCCAGAATTTTCTTTTAATCACAGATGGTAAGATGATAAACACAGAGACAACTGCCTTGAGAGAAGAGTTCATGACCTACAATTCCCAAAATGAGGAGACACGCTACCACATGCCATCCAGGGCCACGCGGGAAGCACCAGGGTTGGGCAGGAGGAGGAGTGAGAAGGCACAGGGCCCTTGTCGTGGTTTCCATGGCAAGACATCGGGGAGGCAGAGCAGGCGAACACGAGCAAGCTAGGATTGTACCATTTGAATATTTTTGTCAGGTTTGGGGTTATAGGGGTGGTTTCTCATTGTCTTGTACCTGGCCCTGGGGTGATTTAGGGAAAGGGCAATATTGCCTTAGGTGTGAGAGTTAGATAAGAGGGGTATGAGCTTTGGATTGATTGGTTTGCATGTAAAGGGCAGGCTCATAGGCTAGTTGTTTACTCTCTGTATGAATTAGCTAGCCCCCAAAAGTCTCTCCAGGATTAGCAAGGCCTCGAGATGTCAAAGCATTATAAAATACAGAGAATAAAATACATGATTAATATAGGGGCAATTAATGAGATAATGCGTGCAACATATCATCAAAGGACTTGGCACACCAGAAAATGTAATAATCATAAATGATGGTTATGCAGCGAAACTCCATTGCCATGTGATAACAATTTGTGACATGTAAAAAGATGTGAGTGAAAGGCCATACATGCCCTACGTATGAACTAGAGCTTCGACTCAGGCATACAGAAGTCTTGTTTTTTATGACAATTTGCAACAGAAAATGCAAAGTTGGGTCTAGATTACAGGGCTGTAGTGATCACAAGACACAGAGACCACTGGCTAGTTGGAGAGAAGCTATTATGAGCTCGCTTGAGAATAGGGATTCTTGTCAGAAGGAATTGTCTCAAGTAGGAGAAACAAAGAGTGGAGAAGGTAGATGACCAGCTGTGAAGGACCCTAGGGACCTCCATTGCAGAATACAGGTGACTCTAGCAACTTGAAACTGACAGGTAGTATCTGCAACCTGGAGATGACAGAATGGCCCAGAGAAGCTGGGGGAAGTGTAAGGCAAGCCACCTGGGAAAAGCACTTGTAAGTAGTCTGACCGCATTTTTTTCATTTCACATTGGTTTAAATGAGATTGCGTGCCCATAGCATTCCTTCTCACATGCAGACTGTGCCTGGTGAAGGAACCCAGCACATGCCCCCAAAGAGTTAACTCCAGGCAGAAGCAGATGAACAAAGACACACAGGAATCATCTCACATAGAGCACCCGCCATCATGGGAAAAGGAAATGTGGGAGAAGGCAGGCCTGGTGGGGCAGCAGCTAGACGATTGTCCTGGCTACCAGTCGTGGGCACCATGCTGCAGCTGCCTTGGGTGTGGGTGAGCGTGTCTAACCAGCACCGTGGGCTGCGAGAACCAGCTCACCTAGGACATGACATCACCTGCCTCATATTCCTCGGTAAGTCACCCTCACACAGAGGGGGTAACCAAGATGCACGATCAGAGAAACAAACCATCAAGAAAATGACAGAAACTCTTAACACGATTTTCACTTGCTCACTTATTCATTCATTCACTAATTCCATAACATGTGCTGCCTGTGTTGTGTCGGGCACCGTTCTGGGCACTAGAGATACCATGGTCAACGAGAAGATCAGGTTTCTTGTGTGCTTCCATGCAAGGTACCCGAGTAATGTTGAAGTGGGGGGGGGGGAAGAGATCACAAAAATAAAATAAGCAAATTCACGTATTTAGATTGTGCTATGTGCTATAAGTAAAGAAAAATATTAAGAAGTTGGATGGTATGGAAAGAGCAATAAACCAGACAGTCAGGGGAAGCCCCTTTGAAGAGGTAGCCCTTGAGCCGAGCCCAGCGGCAGGTGCCCTGGAGACAATGGCAGAGGGGCCCGGCAGGACCGCGGGGCAGAGGAAGGCGCCATCACACTGGGCCTCGGAGGCCACGGCAACGGTTTTAGAGTTTATTCTAAGTGCAGTGCAATATTTTTGGAAAACTTTCAGCAGGTGACAGGATGTGATCGGTAAAATTTTGCAAATCACCTGACTGTTGTGCAGAGAGTAGATTGCAGGGGTGTAGAGTGGAGGCAGGGAGCATGTCAGGAGTGGAATAGGCCAGAAGTGAGGGCCGTGGCAAGGAGAGAGAATAATGGAAAGGCGAGGGGTAAATTTTGAAGAATAGTGGCTGGGACTTCCTGAGAGCTGGGATGCTGGCATAGAGAAAAAGAAAGGGATTGAGGGTGATTTTGCTAAGTAACTGGGTAGTACGATTTCCCAGTCAGTGGGGAGGACTCCAGAAGGAATAGGCTTAGGGAGGCAGGGGTTGGAAGAGTGATTCATGAGCTCTGATTAAGTTGTGAGGCTGTTAGCTCTGCGACAGCCAAAGGGAGACGTCGGGACAGCAGTGGGAGAAGAGTCTGAGGCCTGCCACGGAGGACGCAGGACGACACTACTGTCTCATCAAGACCTACTTTCCCGCTTACGGTTAAAAAAAACTAGTAAAACTCTGCTGTGTGCATTTTGTGGAGGGGGGCACATTATTCATGCACTCATCGCCCCCGATCTAGAGGCTCACCTCTTTGTTTGTAATTTAGAAATAGGTTCTTTCATCCTACCTTATAGGTGCTAACCTATTCCACTCCATTTAAACTCTCTTTTAACATATCTTCCCTGCTTCGTCACATCTCATCTGTTGAGAGTAGATTCTAACATTGTTTGGGGATGAGGTATGAAGTTGTCAACTGTGTTTTTAAGGAAGCAAGAATATGCTGTTCACTTACCCTTAATGTAAGTTGAGGGACCTGGGTTTAAGACCTTGGTCTATCTATTTTAACTTCCCCGCTGTGGTCTAGATCCACTGCAAGCCTGTGTTTTATAGAGCAATGGCTAAGACCGGAGCAAGCACACTGCAGTCAGACGTCATCTTGAATCTGGAGTCCCGCCTCTGGAGCTCACTGTCCGTGGGACTTCGCACGAGCTCCTTAACTTTACTCATCTTCAGCTTCCACGTCTGTCAATGAAGACTATGATGGTGATGCATTGGTAGGTATTTGTTAAGTGTTTGTCTTAGGCAGCTCGGGCTACCATGACAAGATACCACCAATGAAATGACTTAACAGGAATTTGTGTTCTCACAGTTCCCCAGGCTGGAAGTCTGAGATCAGGGTGCCGACATGGACATGTTCTGGTGAGGGTTCTCTTCCTGGTCTGAGACAGCCTCCTTCTTGCGGTGTGCTCACATGGTGGGGAGAGAGAGCTCTCTCTCTTCCTGTTCTTATAAGGCCACTGACTCTATAGGATTAGGACCCCATCCTTACAACCTCATTGAACTTAAATCACCTCCTAAAAGCCCTGTCTCCAAAGAGGATCGCATCGGTGGCTACAGCTTCGGCACATGAGTTTGGGGGAGCACAGTTCAGCCTACATCAGCGTTAAATGAAATACCACATGTGCAGTAATTGGCTTCCTGCCTGGCACTCAGCAAGCACTCAATAAATGCTAGTTCTTATTACTCACAGAAAGAGGCCTAATTCCCCATTGTCACAGATTTCTTCTCTGAAGCGTCTCTGCGGGCAGGTACATTGCAAAGAGCAGGGCAGAAAAATTCCCAATGTGTCCAAAGGCTTTGTGTGTGTGATGTGGCAAACAGGACAAGTCTTTCTCTGATTTTGAAGAAGAGTCAATTTTAGAAATAGAAGTCACCTGGAGATGAAAGGTTGATGTGGTTATTAGTCAGCATTTATTTTACCCTGGAGGGGCTGCCTCGAGGAGAATGGCTATTGGGGAATTTGGGATCCCACAGAAGTATCTGAATTTATCTAATGAAATTTGTATCCAGTTATAAAAGCAATTTCAAACTGTGTGTTATTCATAAATAAGGAAAACTTACAGCTTGTGTTTATCTGAGAGAAGATTGTACCCAGCTGCTCTGTGTGTGCACTAGGAACAAACACAAAGTGAGGGGCCTGCATTGGATGTGTGTTTGCATGACAGAAACCTACCTAAGTCATAGGGACCCAGTGGAGTGGGGTGGCTTAGCCTGAAGGTGGTGGCTATCTTGGGGCCCTCAGGACATGGAGTTGCAATGAACGTGAAACCTGTTGCTAGTGACCAATGTGGTAAGAATCATCTGGGGCTTCCATTTTAGGCCAAGGAAGTTACAAGAAAGGAAATCACGTGCCAGAACATGACACTTTGGAGGAGACACAGGAAAGTCCTCCATAAAACCCAAAGCAATCCCCAGGTCAATCAATGCAAGACATCCATGAGGGCCCTCGTTACTCATCCTCTATCTGCACCCTTCCAAACTGAAGCAAATGTATTAATGTGTTCAGTAGTTTTCCTTGTCAGCTTCTGACCTAAGGTTAGAATTCAGGCCAGTTAAAGCCTAACCTTTTCTTCTTTTCTATCACAGACCACATCACATCCTTTCCAACATAGGATGGATCTACCTGGACTGGTGGAAAGAACCAACATTGGCCATAAATTAGAATGCCTGCCTTCAAATCCCAGCTCTGCCACTTACAAGCTTGGGGATTGTGGGCAAATTACTTATCTGCTGGGTTCGTGTCTCCTCATCTGTAAGCAGTGCTAATAAAAGCTTCCTCGCAGGGTCGCTTGTGAGCATGATGATACCTGTGAAACCTCCCATCACAGCACCTGGCACATGGCAGCTCTCAATGACAGTGAACATTTTCTCTTCTGAGTCCTTAATGCCAAAAGTGCGAAGTTGAAAAAACCAAAACAAACAAGACAAAACAACAAAAATAACCAAATGGACAAACAAAAACAACAATAACAACTAAAAGCAAGCAAACCAACAGAAAAATGTAAGGCATAAAAGATTTGCGTTGTAAAAAGGTATCTGTGAGTTTCCTCAAGACTTGGAGAGTAACCTACTGATGGTTGTAGAATCCAGTTGCTAATAACATCAGCCCCTCATCCTACTCTCTTTCCTTCCAAGTTTCTGTGTGTGCTGTGTGCATGTGAACTCTTTCCTTCTCCCTCTCATTAGAATTGCAGGGTGTTTATTTTGCCCATCTCTGATTCCTCTGCTACGGACTAGAACCTGGCACAGAGTAAGTACTCAGCAAATATTTGCTGCAGTTGTGTGAGAGAACTGAAATCCACTCTCCACAGTTTGCAAAAGGTTGGTGAAGCTGACAACCAAGTACCCAGTGCCACCACCACTAACGGACTCCCCTAGTAACTCCCTTCTTTCCTCCTTCATTCTCAAATGCCTCAACAGTGGGGAAACACAAAGCCTCGATGGCATTAAAGCAGCTCACTCTAGAAAAGCTGGAAACCCCTATAAAGGGGACGATTTCTACAAGCCACACCATAAAATCAGCCTCATTACTTTACAGTCACACCTCACATAGTTCTATAAATCAAATAAAAATAACCATTACATTGAGACCTACATGCCATAAAATGTGTTTTCTAAATTTTCAATAGTGTTATTACAGTCTTACCCTCCACCTCCAATCTCACTGTAGTCTCTAATAGGAAGACTATGGCAAGTGGAGAACGGATTCTTCCTCCCTGAGGAACCTGAAGTGTAGAGGAGAGAATGCCCCTTAGGGCTGGACTTGCCGGGCTCCGCATCTGGACCTGCTACCTTAGACCTGGGGACCTAGAGCAATGGACCAGACATCTCTGAGCCCAGGTATCCCCATTGGTTAGATGGGGAAAACAATACTTTTATATTTCTTTAAAGAACTGAGTGAGTTTTATGCAAGATACCTTAGAGAGAGCTTGGGTGCTCCGGTGCCCCTTTCTTCTAAAACGAATCTGATCTCTCTGGGTCTTAGAGAGGAACTAGAACTTGTGTTTTTTATTATATTCTGGTTACTTGGAATCTTATTTCACTTCCCAAATTTTTTTAATATTGTTTCTTTATTTCATTTATTTTGTTGACTAATTCATTACTTCATTCGATCTCTTTTTTTTTTTTTTAATTTGTTTTGACCTATATTCTTTGAATCTAGGCACTTTGCTGGGCTTGGGGATACAAAGAACACAGTATGTCACCTGCCCTCAAGGAGTGTGTAGTCTAGTAGGAGAAATGAATCTATAGTGCCACATGATGAGATTTAAAATAGGAGTATGTACAGAATGCTACGGGATCTTAGAATCAGGCCGTCTAAGTTAGACTAGGGCTCGTGCAAAGCTGCTCAGAGGAAGACACTCCTGAGCTCACTGTTAAAGACTGAGCGGGATTTAGACTGCCGCTTAGTTTCTGATTTTGGCAACGGAGTGGGTGATGTTACCAATCACAGAGTCGTAGTAAGAGTAGTTGGTACTGAGTGGAGGGCAGGGTGTTAAATGTTGAACTCGAGGTGCTGGTGAAACATGCAAGTAAAAATACTCTGTTGGCATTTGGAAATTTAGGTTTCGAGCCTGAGAAAGAGACCATGTTTACAGTTATAGATTTTGGAATAATCTTCGTGTGAATGGAGCTGAAGCCCTGAGTACTGATGAAGTCACTGAGTAAGAGCCGTGCAGTGAAAAGAAATCGAGCAGCAAGTGTGCATTCCGGGCAACGCGAGCGCGAGGGCGCAGAAAGACTCACACGGGGAACCCGGAGGAGTGGCCAGGAAAGCGGAAGGGCACTCAGGAGTCGGTGACCGCACAGGACTCAGGAAGGAGAACCGAAAGAGGAAAAGAGCGGCCAGCAGTGGCAAATATTATAGCGTTCGGGCCGGCAGGGCATGGACAAGCGTGCCTTTGAGCTGGCACGCGGAGGGCACGGGGGAGTTTTGCAGACGCTGCTTTGCTGCTGAGGCCGCAGAAGTGAGGCGGGCTGAGCCGAGCAGAGAGCGGAACCCAGGGCTGGAGAAGACACCAGGCCCGGCTGTCCACTGAGCTGCGAGGGAATGAGAAGGGAGGCAGGGCGAGCTCCCACGGCACAGAGCCGTAGGTCTGGGGGATGCTTGGCACCGCGTTTGCTTTACTTCATCTTCAGCACGAGAGAGTTGAATATTTTTATGTTTCTGAAGATAAAGAGTTCCTTGAAGGTGTTGTAGGGTTACCTATGCTGTGCTCATGAGAGAAATTTTGTGCATTGCTGATGATACACATATATATATAATGAATGGTTTCAGGTCAGAATTTCCATCTCTGGACCCACTCAGGGTCAGACCAATCAACCAACATTAAAAAAATAATAACGGTTTTCATCATCGTCATCCTCCTCCTCCTCCCAGGTGCCGAGACACTAGGATAGGCACCTGACAGATGACTTCTACTGTAATCTTTCTAATATCTCTATAAGGAAAGTATTATTATTTGATAAAGAAACCAGTGCATAGAGAAGAAGGATTATTCCTAATTATATCTAGGGATACAATGTAGAAAATGCTATTTTTTTCCCTGTTCCCCTCAAGGTTCGTTGCTCTATCACCAGCACCCACAACAGTTCCTGGCATGTAGTGGGTTTTCAATAAATATTTATTCAGTTAATAATAGAAATATTTTTTGTCTCTAACTCATGCCCTCCAATCTCAGATATATTATATTAATAACTATTCAAGATTCACATACCAAATATTAAATAACAAAAGATATTTGTTCTTATTTGGACATTGGATGAGATGTTATTGGTAGCAATTTAGCTCTAGGCGAAAAAGAACAAGAATCAGAGTAGCTCGATTTGCATCACTCTAAAATCCCTGTGCCCATGTACTGCTGATGAGGGAACTCACCATGATTTATACTGCAAGAAGTTAATCATGGTGGGAAAGCAGGTGGCGGCACCACGTGGCTTACAATGACGATGGGCTCCAGGTATTGGGATTCTAATCAATAAAACATAGCCAGATTAGCCAGAAACATAGCTTGTGGTTTACATGATTATCATGATCTATGGTAACTTGGCGTAAAGAGCAAGGCTCTCATAAAGATGATTACACGGCAGAGCCTGGTCTTTATTTATGTGTTTGTACACGCTCTCAGGCTCTCACACATGCATGCGCTTCTGCTCGGGGCACACACTAAATGGCATTTTTATTATGAGTTTCGACCAAAAGTTTGAGATACGTGGGACTGGACAATCTCTAAAATCCTGCTAGGCTGTGTGCATCACCACCACCACATTTAGGCTAGGTGTGATCCAGGATATGTCTCTGAACAGCCTCTTTTCAGCCACGAATGCTTCACACCCACTCCTTAACCCAGCACTGAAACTGTGCCCTGTACACATGCCAGAAGTTCCCTCTCATCCCTTCCCTGCTGCTCTTGCTCTCTGTCACCTGGCTGGGTGGAATCAGTTCCACAAAGGTGAAGACAGGACAAACAAAAACAAAAACAAATCACTCTAGGTTGCGGGGCTCGAAATTGCCCATGGTGGCCAGAGATGCAGTCAGAGGACTGCATCCCTCTTGATCCTCCCTCTTCCAGGCACCAGGAAGTTTCCAGAAAAATGAGAGAAGAGGAAACAGAAAAAAGACAGCAAAAAAAAAAAGAAAGAAAGAGGCAAGGGCATAATCGGGGAGACACAGGATGGGTCTGAGGTCTTGTACAGTCAGGATTCTCCAGAGAAACAGAGCCAATGGGAGATTGTACAGAGACGGATAGAGAGAGACCGAGAAAAAGATGGAGATAAGGAAATTTACATATTTAAATATATATTTATATATAAACACACACATATATACTGTATACACAGACATACCTTGGTTTATTGCACTTTGCTTGATTACGCTTCGCAGATAGTGTGTTTTTTACAAACTGAAGGTCTGCGCCAACCCTGTGTCAGCAAGCCTATCGGCACCATTTTTCCAGTAGCATGAGCTCACCTCGTATCCTTGAGTCATATTTTAGTAATTCTCACAATGTTTCATACTTTTTTATTACTTTTATATACATCATGGTGATCTGTGATCAGTGATCTTTGATGTTATTATTATAATTGTTTTGGGGCACCACAAACCACTCCCATATAAGACAACGCACTTTATCGATCAACGTTGTGTGTGTTCTGACACTCACAGGCCATTCCCAAGCCTCTCTCCCTCTCCTTGGGCCTCCCTGTTCTCTGAGACACAACGACACTGAAATCAGGGCAATTAATAACCCTACAATGGACTTTAAGTGTTCAAGTGAAAGGAAGAGCTACATAGCTCTCATTTTAAATGAAAAGCAAGAAATGATTAAGCTTAGTGAGGGAGGCATATCGAAAGCCAAGATAGGCTGAAAGCCAGGCCTCGTGTCGAACAGGTAGCCAAGTTGTGGATGCAAAGGAAAAGTTCTTGAAGCAAATTAGAAGTTCTATTCCACATAAATAATAAGAAAGTGAAACAGTCTTATTACAGCTATGGAAAACCTTTTGGTGGTCTGGATAGACGATCAAACCAGACACAGCATTCCCTTATGCCAAAGTCTCATCCAGAGCAAGGCCCTAACTCTTCCATTCTGTGAAGGCTGGGAGAGGTGAGGAAGCTTCAGAAGAAAAGTTGGAAGCTGGCAGAGGCTGGTTCATGAGGTTTAAGGAAGGAAGCCACCCCCATAACATAGAAGTGCAAGGTGAAGCAGCAAGTGCTGATGTAGAAGCTGTATCAAGTTGTCTAGAAGATCTAAGTAAGATCATTGATGAAAGTGGCTACACTGAACAATAGATTTTCAATGTAGATGAAACAGCCTTATACTGGATCTAGGACTTCCATGGCTAGAGAGGAGATGCCAGTGCCTGGCTTCAAAGCTTCAAAGGACAGGCTGACTCTCTTGTTAGGAGATAATGCAGCTGGTGACTTTAATTTGAAGCCAATATTCATTTATCATTCTGAAAATTCTAGGGCCCTTAAGAATTATGCTAAATCTACTCTGCCTGTGCCGTATAAATGGAACAACAAAGCTTAGATGACATCTGTCTACAACATGGTTTTCAGACTATTTTAAGCCCACTGTTGAGAACCACTGCTTAGAAAAAAGATTCTGTTCAAAATATCACTGCTCTTCAATAATGAACCTGGTCAGCTGAGAGCTCTGATGGAGATGTGCAAGGAGATTAATGTTTCCATGCCTGCTAACACAGCATCCATTCCGTAGCCCCATGGATCAAGGAGTAATTTCAACTTTCAAGTCTTATTATTTAAGAAATACATTTCATAAAGCTATAACTGCCATAGATAGTTATTCCTCTGATGGATCAGGGCAAAGTAAACTGAAAACCTTCCAGCAAGGATTCACCATTATAGATGCCATTAAGAACATCACTCAAGGGAGGAAGTCAAAATATCATCATTAACAGGAGTTGGGAAGAAGTCGATTCCAACCCTCATGGATGACTTTGAGGGATCACGAATTCAGTGCAGGAAGGAACTGCAGATGTGGTGGGAATAGCAAGAGAACTGGAATTACAAGTGGAGCCTGAAGATGGGACTGAATTGCTGCAATCTCGTGATCAGTCTTACATGGGTGAGTAGTTTCTTACGAATGAGCAAAGAAAGTGGTTTTCCTGAGATGGAATCTACTCCTGGCAAAGATGCTGTGAATATTGTTGAAATGACAACAAAAGATTTAGAATATTACATCAACTTAGTTGATAAAGCAGCGGCAGGGTTTGAGAGGACTGTCTCCAATTATGAAAGATGTTCTCCTGTGTGTAAAATGCTATCGAACAGCATCGCACGCTACAGAGAACTCTTCCGTGAAAGGAAGAGGGTGGAGCGGAGCAAGGGATTAGGTAACACAGAGACTGAAAAGGAAAACGGAGTATAGAGAGTCCAAAAATAGCCCTGTGAGAGTCGTAATTATTCACAGAGCTTCAATTTATCTACATCTACTTTGGGGAAAAAATCAGAATCTATACGCAATGCTACTACACACAGGCCTGGAGGTTTAGAAGAGACGCGTTGAATCTGGGAGGGAGAAAGGAAATTGGGAGGAAAGGATACTTCAGGGCACACCCTGGTAATAGCAACACGAGGAGGGAAACAATGAACCCAAACGTGTCTTTTCTCATACATAGCGATCCCAATTGTTCTTCCAAAATGAAATTGGGTGATTGCCTGTATTATGTTCCAGAACTGAACATCACCCAACAGACTCACTGTTACAGGGCACAACTGCAACCGTCAATTAAGAAATGGAATGTGGGAAACGTGTCCATTTCGGCTCTAGAACTGCGCTTAAACACACTGCTCGAACCTCCTGACCTTGAACACAAAGATTGGAGTAGGAGGTACAGAACACCAAGGAGGGAATTTAAAGTTTACTGTTCTTACTACTGTTCCTGTGGACAAAATGATAATAATAATAATAATAATAGTAACTTACTGAGTGCTCACAGCATATCTGATGCTAAGATACATGACTTATATGCACCATCTCATGTAGCTTGCCCAGTAATCCGAATTTCACAGTAGAAAACTGAAGCCGAGGACAAGACCAGAGTGTTAGGAGTCAAGACCCCCCTGGAAAGCCCCGGTGCTTCCCTTCTTGCCACGGGCAGCTCAGAAGTCTGCTGCGCCTGGCACAGAGAGGGAGTTTCCTTCTCAAGGGACTGGGAATCCCATGCGTGCAAAAAGCACAACTGTTGCGGTAGGAGTGGGAGGCTGGGGGGAGGCCGGGAGCACGGAGCACGGGTGGTGAGGGCCAGCAGGGCCACACCAAGCCCAGGCAAGGCGGGACCCCTGCAAAAGCACAGGCGGCATCAGCGGAGGGCAAAGCGAGACGGGGAAACAGAGCCGCAGCTTCTGCTCTATTTTCCACCGTCTCCCTCCCCCTCTCCATCTGTCTGTCTCCTCCTTTCCTCTCTCCCTCTGTCTCTTCTCCCTTTGCAAATCGTCAGCTGCTAATTTCCACGCGACACGTTTATGAATTAATTCCAACACTTCTCCCTCTCTGTCAAGATATCCTGCTTTCTAACCTCCCCCACCCTTTGCCAGTGCGTGCGTTTTATTCCACAGACTGTTTCAGTGACAATTCCCAGATGTGGAGATTTGCTCTGACATCTTTGTGTGTGCAATCAACCCAGGTCACCGGGGGCAGGAGAGAATATGGGAGACTGGGTCTGCACTGGACAACCTTGAAAGTGCAGGCGGCCCGGCGGGGAGTGAGGCTAAGGGGAGAACAAGCAGGGGCTGCAATAAACAGCCCATGCCACTGGCTACTAGCCTCCGTCTGGAGCAAAGCTCCCCCTATCCTGACATGGGGCATGTGCAGCTTTCTCCTGTAAGTAGCAAGGGTCTGTCAGAAACGAGCCTTCATTAGCCTCATCTTAATTAATGGAAACTAATGGTGCTGGCCAGGGGGCCCAAAAAATAGTTTTCCCGGATGTGTATAAACTGACATAGACACATAACGAGCAACGAGCTATATCCCAGTGTCTTTTTAGCTTTGAAACACGAATGCTTCCAGGCACATTGAAAGGGCTGAAGAATGGATTCTAAGATTTTCACATCTTAAACAAAAATAAGTGTATTTTAAGGATGAGCAACACAAAGATGTGGGTACTTGTAAAGAACACAAGATAGAAAACAATAGCATCTAGAGTGTCTGACATAATAGCTTTTATACACATTTGATAAATAGACTGAATGATTGGTGGATTGATGGATGCATTTAAAGTGGGAGAATCAAGAGATGCTATTTGTAGACTTAGCAAGGGGAGGAAAAGCCAGGGCCAAGAACACTGACATGAGATGTAGGTAACTCCATGACATAAGTATGTCCAAAAAATGGTAAATCCAAATCCACGCCCAGAGACAGTGTTGGTAACCGAACAGGTCAGGGTTGCAGACTTTGGAGAAGTCATTTCGGCTTTCCTGCCTTTAGTTTCCCTGCCTGTAAAATCAGCCATTGCACTAGATGATTTGCAAAGTCCCTTTCAATATAGATCATTGGCCATTGCTGGACCACTGGCCTTTCCAGGAAAAGGTTGACATTTCCATCTCTCTCTGTGCTAGCCCGCGCTGCTCCTCTGATCTGAAAGGTCCTCCTCTGCTGATCAAATCCCGAAACTCATCTCGAAGGTCCAGCTCCAGTGTTATCATCCCTGTGCGGTTTCCCAGTTTCCTTGGCAAAAATAAGTCCTCCCTCTCCTGGACCTCCTCAGAATTTTATTCTCCTTTCTATGCAATCTTACTACAACGCATTTGCCCCTAGCGGAGTACAGGACACTTACTCTTTGCTAATGTATCGAGGTCTTTCTCTGCTCTCAGCACCGAGCACAATGCTTAGCGAAAAGGCAGTGCTCAGTAAACATTTGCCAAATGAACGAGTGTGACACTTTTCTGTAGGACGCCCGTTTCCACTGTGGCATTTGTTTTTAACTGGATGCTTGTAGCCCTGTACAATAGAAGGCCAAGGAGGCTTCTTGATGAATCATCTCAGGAAGAAAATTGAACAAAAGGAAAGCAAAGCACAGAAACCAGCCCAATTTTCTCAGCCAATGAAGGCCTGGGCTCCGCCTGCCCGCACGCCCTCCCCCGGCAAGATGAAAATGGCTTTCCACCAAGAGTGTGCCTGGGAACTCACATTCCTTTGCAATTAGCAAGCTCCCACATGGTAAACAGACTAATTCTGCCTGTGCATCAGCAGTTTGCCTAATCAGTGCTTCCACTCAGAGCTTGAGCAAAAGATTTTAAGTCTAGACCATGGTGTGAGAGAACAGAAATTGTGGTCCAAAGGAAAACCCTGCTATTATTTTTATATTTGTCACAGAGGGGGCACCAAATTAAGGACGTGCCATTTATTTCTTTATAAACACTCCTTCAATGTGCAAATCGGTCTTTAAAACCATTTTTCACCCTGACCCCAGCCTCGCCTGTTTCTCTGCACTGTCCCAGTTTAGTGCCCACATCCCAGGGAGAGCCCCGCCAGAGGCGGGGGAAGCACTGTCTGGATCCACTCACTGGCAGGCATTTAACTGCATTGGACTTTTCAGTCTTTGCCTTATTTTGCACAATATTTACTTTAAATCAGGAGCTCTCCAACTTAGCTTTTCGCTTCAGCACCTCCAACCTCAGGAGCATTTCATCTCTACTGTCCTGTTTTCCCCCAGCGGATGAGAAAGCAAGACGGAGGTGGTTTTCCCTGCCAGCCAGAGCGGGAGTCCTGCTTGACAGAGCACGTAGGAATCTAGGAACGTGGACCCACCGCTGTGAAGCTTGACACCAGCCCACCACCATGTGGAAAATCTGCATGTCGTATCCACTCTGCATCTAGAACCTAAAACACATGCAGAAGTGGGCTCCATTACTTGGAATATCGCTCTGCCATAGAATTTTGAATTTGGAAGGGGCCTTAGACGTCATCTTTCTAATCTGAAGTCAGTGCTAAAATCTCCTGTGTGCAATTTTTTACATATGGTCCTCAGGTTTTACATGAGCATTTTTGTGAACACGAATCACTACACCACAGCCTGTTTTATAATATCGACAGGCAGCTCTCAATGTCAGAATATTCTTTCAATTTCCATTTTCTCCACCATTCTGGTGTAGCAGAAGTGGGGGAGCAGAGAATGCCAAGGTCTAGGTTGTCCATAAACATTAGCTCTTCTGCCCACCCTTATTACAATATTATTATTACTAATTGTTGCTGCTATCATTACTGTTTTAATTTTTGTTTATTATTATTTTACATTTGATCATTGTCCCTGTCCTCATTCTACCTGTACCCTAGCTACATGTTAAGGTTAGGTACCTGAGATTTCAAGGCCACCAGCTGCATCTGGAAGCCCTCTATCATTACACACTTGGAATTGAGTTTAGTTATATTCTCATTTGATGTCAGTTCAGGTCAGCATATGTACATTGCGAGGTCACACTTGTGCTCATTCTACAAGCAGAGGTTGCATGGAGGAGAGAAGCCTCTGGAGGCTGGCAGACAGATCCTTCTGTGCTGAACCTGGGAGGCCAGGTGCACCTATATGGAGCTGTTCAGAGGAAAAGCACTTGCCAGGAGGCACCTCTAGGTGAAGAGAGGATGGCAATGCAGGTTGGACAAGGAGGAAATAAAAGTAAAAGGGAGGAAACTTCCTGCACAGACCTTGTCTGAATCGTGCTGACTCCAAACACACAAGGAAATCTTATTTGAACTAGAAGAGAGAATGGCCAGCTAAAAGCCCGATTTGCCATCTTTTTCAAAATGATGCTTTTCATAACAATGATATGTAGCAGACTTTAGCATGGCATTATGGTAACAGTATGGACTTTGCAACCCTTCAGATGTGGGTTCAAATCCTGATTCCTTTATATGAACGACAGGTGTATCTCATAACGTCTCTGAGCCTTAGTTTTCGCATCTGAGAAAATGAGGATGATAATGGCACCTATTTATCTGTTCCTGAGTGGATTACATTAGCTAGCGTACGAAACGTCTAGAACCTTTGTTAAGAAAGTCATTTGTTTCTTCTCAGCCTCCACACCTGCTCACCTGTCCCTCCTGTTACTGTCACCTCCCCTTCCTAGCCCGGTACTGCCTTTCACAACTCAGCCCAGGTCCCGCTCTTCCATGACTCTGCACTTGCCCCCAAGGTCCTCTGGTCCCTCCAGCAGGCACATGTGGATAACACACTTCAATGTGGACCAGTAAGTACTATTGCTATCTGCCCTGCAGATTTGGTGGTCCCTTTTTGTAAGATAGAGAGGAAAGTGTTATTACGCCCCATTTTGAAAAGGAGAAAACTGAGGCTCAGAAAGTATATGTGGCTCCCCCAAAGCCATAGAGTCCAAAAGTGGTGAACTCGAACTCAGGTCACTTACTTCAAATCCTTGCTTTCCTTAAATTACAACATGCTATATTTTGCATTCTTGTTTCTCAAGGATGTTATTCTTGTTTTTCTATCAGTCTAATTACTAATAGATAGGGGTTTTTTTTTTTAGGATATTTACCATTTTCTACACTATTCTGTGTCTCTCCCTGCATAAGTGGCACAGTGTAGAAAAATAATTAGATAATCGGAGTTCAGATCTGGCCCCTGTCATCCACAAGCCATGCAACCTAGGACAGTCTACGCATCCGCACGAGCCTCACTTTCCTCATATGGAAAAACAAAAGAGAACAGCAGTCCTACCACACAGAGTTGCTGCGAGGATGAAATTCAATAATCCTTGTTAAGCGTGTAATATGTTTTAATTCCCGCGATTGTGGTGGACGTTGACATGAGCTGCTCCTGTTCCCCTTCCAGGAGAGACTTACTGCCCAGCTGCCAGTACGATGTTGGGAGATGGCCTCCAGGGGTTGCTTCGCCCTCAAGGAAATCCCTCTCCGAGTCCACATTCCCAGGGTGGCCCAGCTCCAGCAGACGACCAAGGGGGAGAATAAAGGCCTGGCCATTGCTGCCCAGCGTGGGACAACCCTGCTGAACCTACTCAGTCGGCAAGGCAGCCACGGGTCATTCTCCGACCTCTCCCTCAGCCCCATCCTGCTCCCGCCCTGCCTCTCGCCGTCCTGACCCCCAGGAAATTCCCTAATAAACAACTTGTGCACAAAATGCCATCTCAGGGAACCCGGCTTGGGTTTAGCCTCTGTTTACTTGTGAGTAAATTTATCTCACAGGGTTGTTGTTAAGAATTAAACAAAACACCATGTGCTGGCGCCTGGCAGAGCACCGCTCACCTGGTGGACTCTCAGTCTGATGCAGCCAGCTCAGCTGTGGGCACCTAGCAGAGAGGCCTGTGTCCATCTGGTAGTGGACCCGCCCTTCGGTGCAGTGGGCCAGCGATACCAGAGTGGGACCAGACGATGACCAGGCTTTGTAGATGCCAGAAGGGCGAGGTGTCGCCCTGAAACCACCTCATCTGAAACCCACCTTCTGCAGCCACCCCTTTGTGCTCCCTTTCCCAGAGTGGTACGGGGACATTTGTGAAGCTCCCCAAACCGATTCATATACAGGGTTTTGTTATCTATCATACATGTTATTTTGCTCATGGCTAAAATTTTTATTTCTTTAACTCTATGACTCATTGTACCTTCTTTATAATATCTTTCTGTATATAGCTTTCTATATATAGCTTTCTATATGTCTTTAACTCTGTAACTTATTATATCTTCCTACCAAGAGGAATGTTTTAAACACTTGCCTACAATCTTTGTGAAAAGAGGCAGCATAGAAATAAATAAAAGTGAATATTTTCACCATAGCAGGTACCCAGTTTGGGCTACACACGTCATACGCCTCTATCTAAGTTTAGCACTGCCAAGACCCTCCTAATCCAGGCGCTCAAAGGGAAGGCAACAGTCACATCAGAAAAATCCATTTCCCGTTTCCATACCCACCAAAAAATCCTTTCACTTTCCCTGACAGCTTTGCAGTTTGTCTCACGCTTCTTCCTCCCTATGGTAGAAATGTAGAATCTTTAAGGTCTTTCGTGTGAAAGGAAAAGGCAAGCAAACTCTGCAAATAAAGACAGTTTTATTTTCTCCTTTCCAACATGAACGCCTTTTATTTCTTTTCCTTGACTGATTTCCCTTGCCAGAACCTCCGCTGTTGAATAACAGTGGCGAGAGTACATCCTTTCCTTCTTCCTAGTCTTAGGGAGAAGCATTCGGTCTTGTACTGTTAAGTATTGTGTTAGCTGTGGGTTTTTTGTAGATGCCCTTTAACAGGTTGAGGTGTTTTTATTATAAAGGATATTAGGGACAAATGCTTTTTATGCCTTTGCTAAAATAATTCCTTGGGTTTTGTCTGTTATTTAATGACATGCTATGTTACATTAATTGATTTTGGGATAGTAAATCCCATCTGGTCATAGTGTATAATCTGTGTTATATATCGCTTGAGTCACTTTTCTAGTACTTTTGAGGGATTTTCTCATATGTATTCATTACAGATGTTGGTCTGTAGTTTTATTTCTTGTAATATCTTTGTCTTGTTTTGGTATCAGAACAGTACTGGCCTAATATGATGAGTAAGGAAATATTCTCTCTTCTTTCATGTTTTTCTTTTTTTGTTTTTGTTTTTGTTTTTTGGTTTTTGGAAGAGTTTATAAAACAATTAATTCTTCTTTAAATGTTCGGTAGAATTCACCAGCGAAGCCATCTGATCTTAGGCTTTTTTTGTGTAGGGGTGGTTTTAAAATTACTACTTAAATCTCTTCACATGTCTATGTAGATTTTCTGTTTCCTCTTGAGTCAGTGTCAGTAGTTTGTGTTTTTCTAGGAATTTGGCTATTTTATCTAAGTCATCTAACTTATTGGCATACAATTGTTAATAGTATTCCCTTATAATTCTTATTTCTGTGAAGTCATTAGTAACATTCCTTCTTTTATTTCTAATTTTAGTAATTTGCAACTTCTCTTTTTTTCTTGTTCCATATAGCTAAAGGTTTATCAATTTTGTTGATATTTTTAAAGAACTAATTTTTGGTTTCATTGATTTTTAGTTTCATTTTCTTTTCTTTTCTTCTTCTTCTTTTTTTTTTTTTTTTGAGACAGAGTCTGGCTCTGTTGCCCTGGCTAGAGTGCCGTGGCGTCAGCCTAGCTCACAGCAACCTCAAACTCCTGGGCTCAAGTGATCCTCCTGCCTCAGCCTCCCAAGTAGCTGGGACTACAGGCATGTGCCACCATGCCCAGCTAATTTTTTCTATATATATTTTTTAGCTGTCCAGATAATTTCTATTTTTAGTAGAGACGGGGTCTCGCTCTTGCTCAGGCTGGTCTCGAAATCCTGACCTTGAGTGATCCACCCGTCTCGGCCTCCCAGAGTGCTAGGATTACAGGCGTGAGCCACCACACCCGGACTATTTTCTTTATTATTATTTTTTATTCTCTATTTCATTACTTTGACTCATTTTTATTATTTGCTTTTTCTGCTTGCATTGGGTTTAGTTTTCTATTTTTTTTTCCATTGTCCTGAAGTAGAAGGTTAGGTTATTGATTTGACATGTTTCCTCTTTCTAAATATAGGTGTTTGCGTCTATAAATTTATCTCTAAGCAATGCTTTAACCACATCCGATATGTTTCTCTATGTTTTGTCTTTATTTTTATTCATCTCAATGTATTTTCTAATTCCTCTTGTCATTTCTTCTTTGATTCATTGGTATTTGAGTATGTTAATTTTTATAGATTTTTTATTTATCAAATTTCTTTCTGTTATTGATTTTTATTTTAAGTTAATTATGGTCAGATACCATACTTTATATAATTTCACTCATTTAAAACTTATGAAGGCTTGTTTTATGACCCAGCATCTGATCTATCCTGGAGAATGCTGTATGTGTACTTAAGAATAATGCATATTCGGCAGTAGTTGAGTGGAGTGTTTCAGAGAAGTCTTTTGATTCTAGTTGGCTTAAAGTGCTGTTTCAGTCTTCTATCTTCTTGCATCTTCTGCCAAGTTTTATATATATTATTAAGAGGAGGGTATTGATATCTCCGACGACTATTGTTGAATTGTTCATTTCTGCTTTCACTTATGTCAATTTTTGTTTTGTGTATTTTGAGGTTCTGTGGCTTGGTGCATATATGTTTATAATTTTTATATCTTACTGATGAATTGACCCTTTTATCATTGTAAACAGTCCCTAGATCTGTAGTCAATCTTGTTGTTCTAAAGTATAGTGGGATAATGACTCCAACTTTTTAAAATCCTTTTTACATGGTATATATTTTTCCATCCTTTTACTTTCAACCTATTTCTATCTAAAGTGTGTCTCCCATAGACAGAATATAGTTGGATCTTGTCATTTTATCCAGTCTAACAATCTCTGCCTTTTGATTGGACTGTTTAATCTATTCACACTTAATGTTATTAGTGATATAGTTAGATTTATTATTTTGTTTTCTATATATCACATGTCCTTTTTTGTTTCTCTGTTTCTCCTTTACTGTTTTATTTTTCATTAAGTTAGTATTTTTAGTGTAACATTTTAATTCCTTTAATAATTTTTCACTCTGTTTTATTGAGATATTTTATTAGCAGTTGCTCTAGGACCTACCATATATATCCCAACTTATCAGAATTCACTTCAGATTTATATTAACTTAATTCCAATGAGGTAAAGAAACATTACTCTTACATAGATCTATGTCCTTTTCCCATTTTCATGCTATTATTCTTAAACATTTTAAATCTGTATATGTTACAACCCAACAGTACATTTTTATAAATTATTATTTTAACTAATTATATTACTTTTGTAGAAGTTGAGAAAAGATAGGAGAGAAAATATATATTTATAGACTTCATTGTATTCTCCATCTTATTTACCATGTCTGGCTTTCTTGACTTGTTCCTATGCAATTGAGTTACCATCTGGTGTCATTTCATTACTGCAATACAGCCTTGCTCTTTTACTGCTGTTGTTAGATATATTGCATTTCTATATCATAAGCACAACAATAGAAATATATATGTGTATATATAGTTATACATATATACAGAGCGGTGTATAATTGTTTTTTAAAGCAGTTCAGAGAAAAAAGAAGGAATGGGCATTTATACAGTCTGTTGCAATTATATAATCATTTTATCAGCAATACTTGCTTTTTTGTGTTGATTTGAATTACTCTCTAGGGTCTCTTCCTTTAACCTAAAGAACACCCTTTAGTATTTCGTGTAAGATAGTCTGCAAGCAACAGTTTCTCACAGTTTTTGCTGATCTAGGAATGTCTTTATCTCACCTTCATTTTTAAAAATAAAATAATTCATTTCTTCAGAGCAGTTTTAGGTTCACAACAAAATTAAAGGAAGGCATAGAGCTATTCCATATATTCCCTGACCCTACCCATGCAGAGCCCCCCCCTCCATTATCAACATCCCCCCCAGAGTGGTACATTTGTTACAACTGATGAACTTACATTGACACATCATTGTCACCCAAAGTCCGTCATTGTTATAAGGGTTCATTCTTGGTGTTGCATATTCTGCAGGTTTGGCAAATGTATACCGACATGTGTCCACAATTATAGTATCATACAAAATAGTTGAACTGACCTAAAAATTCTCTCTACTCTGCCTATTCATCCCTCTCTTCTTCAACCTCTGACAGCCACCCACCTTTTTACTGTCTCCATAGCTTTGCCTTTTCCAGATGTTAAGCAGTTGAAATCATACAGTATGTAGCCTTTTTATTTTGGCCTCTTAGTAACATGCAATTAAGTTTCCTCTATGTCTTTATATGGCTTGATAGTTTATTTCTTTTTAGCACTGGATAATATTTCATTGTCTGGATGTACTACAGCTTGTTTATCCATTCACCTATTGAAGGATATCTTGATTTCTTCCAAGTTTTGATAGTTATGAATAAAGCTGCTATAAACATCTGTGTGCAGGTTTTTGTATGAACATTAGTTTCCACATCATTTGGGTAAAAATAAAGGAGTGTGACTGCTGGATTACATGGTAAGAATATGTTTAGTTGTGTAAGAAACTGCCAAACTGCCTTCCCAAGCAGCTCTACCATTTTGTATTCTCACCAGCAATGAATGAAAGTTCATGTTGCTCCGCATCCTCGTCAGCATTTATTATTGTCAGCGTTTTGGATTTTAGCATTCTAATAGGTGCGTAGTGGTATCTCATTATTGTTTTAACTTTCATTTCCCTGATGACATGGAGCATGTTTCACATCTGTAGATCTTCTTCAATGAAATACATGTTCAATTTTTTTTACCCACTTTTTAATTGTGTTGTTTATTTTCTTATTGTTAAGTTTTAAGAGTTTTCTTTTTCTGTAAATTTTGAATAACAGTCCTTTATCAGAAATGTCCTTTGCAAATATTTTCTTCCAGTCTATAGCTTGTCTTTTTCCTCTCTTGACAGTGTCTTTGGCAAAGTAGAAAATTTTAATTTAAAGAAAGACTAGCTTATCAATTATTTCTTTCATTGATCATACCTTTGGTGTTGTATCAAAAAGTTATTTCCAGACCCAAAATGATGAAGATTTTCTCCTATGTTATCTTGCAGGAGTTTTAGAGTTTTGCATTTTACATTTAGGTCTGTGATCCACTTTGAGTGAATTTCTGTAAAGGGTGTTAAGTTCTGTATCTAGATTTTTTTTTTCCCATGTGGATGCCTAGTTGTTCTAGCATCATTTGTTGAAAAACTGTCTTCTCTCTGTTGTATTGTTTTTGTGTCTTTGTGAAAGATCAGGTGACTATATTTGTGTGGGTCTATATCTGGGCTCTCTATTGTATTCCGTTAATCTATGTCTATTCTTTCACCAAGGCCACATGGTCTTGATTAGCTTTATAGTAAGCCAAAAGTTGGGCAGTTTCAGTCCTTCAACTTTGTTCCTCTCCTTCAATATTGAATCAGCCATTCTAGATTTATTGTTTCTCTATACAAACTTTAGAATCCATTTTCAGATATCTACAAAATAATTTGCTAGGGTTTTTATGGGCATTGCTTTGACTCTACAGATCAATTTGGGAAGAGCTGACATTTTGACAGTATTGAGTCATCCTGTCTATGAACGTGGAATATCTCTCCATTTATTTAGTGCTTCTTTAATTCTTTCATTAGAGTTTTGCGTTTTTCCTTATATTGCTTTTGTATGTATTTTGTTCGATTTATAGCTAGGTTTTTCATTTTGGAGGATGCTGATGTAGATGATATTATGCCTTTAATTTCAAATTTCACTTGTTCATTATTGGTATCTAGAAAAGCAAATAACTTTTTTTGTTAACTGTCTTAGTCTATTTTCTGTTGCCTATAACAGAATACCTGAAACTGAGTAATTTATAAAGAAATAAAATTTATTTCTTATAGTTCTAAAGGATGGGAAGTCCATGGTTGTGGGGCTGCATCTGGTGAGAGCCTTCTTGCTGGTGGGAGCCCTCTACAGAGTCTTGAGGTGGTGCAAGGCATCATAGTGAGGAGGCTGAGCATACTAGCTCAGTTCTCTCTTCCTTTCCTTTTCTTATAAAGCCCCCATCTCCACTCCCATGATTACCTATTAATCAATTAACCCATGAATGTATTAATCTATTCATGAGAGCAGAGTCCTCATGGCCCAATCACCTCTTAAAGGCCCCACCTCTCAATATTGCCACACTTGGGATTAATTTCAACATGAATTTTGGAGGGAACAAATATTCAAACCATAGCATTAACCCTTGTATCTTACGACATTTCTATAATCACTTATTAGTTCTAGTTTTTTGTTGTTTCTTTCAGAGTTTCTATATAGACAATAATGGCATCTGCAAACAAAGACAGATTTATTTGTTTCTTCCCTATCGGTATACTTCCTCCTACTTTCCGTGTTTTATTGCATTAGCTAAGACTTCCAGTACAATGTTTAAAAGGAGTGATGAGAGGGGACATTCTTGCCTTGAACCTGATCTTAGTGAGAAAGCTTCTAGTTTTTACCTTAATTTTCTAATGTTATTTTTGCTGGATAAAAGACTTTTGGTTGACTTTTTGAAAATATCATTTTAAAATATGTCATTCTATTGCCTTCTAGTCACCATTGTTTCTAACGAAAAGTCATCTGTTAATCTTATTGGGGATTACTCGCATGTGTCAAATGAGGTTTCCCTTGCTACTTTCAAGGTTTTCTTTGTTTTATCTTTCAATGTTTTTTTAATGGTGCATATGGGTGTGAATGCCTTTGTGTTTAACCTACTTGGGGTTTGTCAAGCTTATTGGATATGTAGATTAATGTTTTACATCAAATTTTTGAAGTTTTCAGCCAATATTCCTTCAAATATTTTTCTTTTCCTTTCTTTCTCTCCTGTTCTTCTGGCACCCCCACTATGTGAAAGCTGATGTGCTTATGGGTATCCCATATTTCTTTGTGTGTTCACTGTTCTTCATTCTCTTTTCTCTGTTTTGCAGATTGCGTAATTTCCGTCAATCTATATTTAAGTTTTTTTATTTTTTTCTTTTGCTAGTTAAAGTCTACTGTTGAGCCGTTCTAGTGAGTTTTTTGAATTTAGGTTATTACATTTTCCAATTACAAAATTATAATTTGGTTATTTTTTTTATTTCATCATATTATGGGGCTACAAATGTTTAGGTTACATATATTGCCTTTGCCCTACCCAAATCAGAGCTTCAAGTGTGTCCATCCCCTAGATGGTGCACACCACACCAACTCAATGTGAATATACCCATCCTCTACCCTACACCTGCCTCACATCCAGTGAATTTTACTACTATATGTGCACATAAGTATTGATCAGTTGATACCAATTTGATGGTGAGTACATGTGGTACTTGTTTTTCCATTCTTGTGATACTTCACTTAGTAGAATGGGCTCCAGCTCTATCCAGGATAATACAAGAGGTGCTAGATCACCATTGTCTTTTGTGGCTGAGTAGAACTCCATGGTATACATGTACCACATTTTATGAATCTACTCACGTATTGATGGGTGCTTGGGTTGTTTCCACATCTTTGCAATTGTGACTTGTGCTGCTATAAAAAAAAATTAGCCATGTGACTTATTTGGTTATTTTTTAAAAATGTCTTTATTGATAGTCTCTATTTGATAAGGTATAACATATACCTTACTTTACTTTTTAAAGCATGGTTTCCTTTAGCTTTTTGAATATATTTATTATGTCTGCTTGAAGTCTTTGCTGTTAATAAATATGATATCTGAGCCCTCTCACAGGACATTTCTTTTGTCTATATTTTTCATGTGTATGGGTCACACTTTCCTGATTCTTTTCACATCTCATAATTTTTTGTTGAAATGTGGATATTTTACATAACATATTGTGATAACTTTAGATAATGATTCTCCCCCTCTCTTGTTTGCTTGTTTATTTGTTTAGGGACATGTGCATTTCTGTCTTTATGGCTTTGAGTTCATCGTGTCCTCTCAACTTCTTACTTAGAGGGACCAGCTGCATCAAGGTACCTCCTCTTTTGCATACCTTTTATGTGGTTTTAAAACATATTTTTTCACTTTCCAATTTATCTTACTCTGAAAATCCTCAAGAATTATATAGGCACATACAAAATATTTTATTTGTCTTTAGAGGTGTTTTGCCTAAAAACAAATCTATCCTTTGGGGGAGGGTTTGCTTTAATATGGAGAATTACACAAGTACAAATACAAAGGGGAGAAAGATTAGAAAATGCAAACAAATAAAATCAGCTATTCTTCAATTTAGGAGAAGAGCAGGTTATTATCACCATTTTGAAAAGCCCAGAGTTATATTTACTTGATTCCAGACAATATCAGGCTGATCTCTTTTGAAATGTCAGTATCTCTAGTGCTTACAGAATATATTCAAAATAATTTATCTGGACATTCATGGCTCTTTATAATAAGAACTCTACTTTTTTAAGTTATTAAAATTTCTATTTTAATAAAATCATTTTTCCATAAATGTCCTCTAAACCCACCCATTCAGTCAAATGTCATTCACTATCTCCCATATACTTTTCTACCTAGGCTGTTTCTCCTACTCAGGATAATCTTACTCTTCCTTCTGTCAGGGCGAGTTCTGTCTTTTCTTGAAGACAGCTTAAATATCACCTCCTCTATAAAAACTTCCCCCAGTACCCTAAAGTGAAGTGATCTTTCATTTCTCTTAGTTACTATAGAATTTACTCCATATTTCTTTCATTTGGCAATTAGAAATTCACTTCCTTTCTACTAAGTCTTTGCCAATTAAAAGATGTGCTTTTTCCTTGGTGTGTTCTAGCTCCTCAAGTAGACTATTTCCTCCTTGGGTACTGCGGTGCATTCTTTCCTTTTCTTTCAATTCCTTATAGCACAGTGCTAAAGGGCATTTAACACTTTACACATAGTGACTAGCTGTAATAAAAAGTCTTTTCTTCTATATTTTGAGAAAGAAAGCAAGCTGAAAAATTGTATCCTTTGAAACTCCTCCAGGTGATGGCTCTCACAAGATCAATGAATGTCTTAATTCCTTGAGGACACAGATAAATATTGTTTTGCTCTTTTAAGAACTTGCACATAGTAGGTGATCAGTAAATATTAAGTAAAATGGCCGAATGGCTTACATACAGTTTTCTGTGCCATTTCTTTCATGTTTTGTTTCTTTCCACTAAATAATGTGAGTTCCTAATGTGCTATTAATAAAACAAACGATAAAAGATCTTCATGATTTTATCAGTGCCATGTGCAACTCTCCTAGCCTCCTGCAAACACAGCCTTTCTTTACGTAATTCTAGCTAAGCCCATGTGTTTACCCACCCCATTCCTGGTTTTTCTGCAATATTGATATGCTTTGCACTATAGCTTTTCTTGACTTGATACGTATAACTCTGAAACGTTACTTGGAATGGTCCCTTTGTAAAACTTTCAATTGCTAAGACTTTTCTTCCCCTTATATGACTTATATGTGCAGAGATGACAAGACACTAAGTGAAGTACAAAGACACATGGTTACCAAAACTCCAGGGAGGTGTTGCCACTGCAGTCCTGGGGCAGAGGACGGGCTGCTTTGTCATTCACTCTCACATTTCCTACCCTCTTCTGTACTCTCTTTCCCTCCCTCTTCCAAACCATACCAATATTGGTCTTATCATCTACTTCCAAATCTAGATTTGTGGGACCTAAAATCACTAAACCTTACTAGCCCCAGCCTAGCCCTGCACCTTGTACATAACTTACTATATTTGAATTACTTGTATAAGAACCACCCTGCTACTGTGTTATTCCTCTTTGCAAACATCATCTCATCGCAGAGGCATTTACTTTTACAGGGGCAAGAGTAACAGGGATCCAAGGGCCTGAGTACTTATAGACTCAGGTGCCCAGAGACAGGGATGGGGCATCCATGTTGGTGCTGGTCACATAGGCAGACAGGGTGTGGCTTCCCTGGGAGGAAGGGCTTCCTCGGGAGGCCAAGGCAGCCTCTCAAAGGCAGTAATTTCCTGATGCTTATGGCTTCCTGATTTGGCTGGCTTTGACTGGGAGACATGGCAGCTTATTGGTTGTAAAAGAAGAAGTCTTGGTGGCCCCAGAAAGTCTTGTGTCTTTCTGTTCAACCTGTTCTGTCAGCCATCTCAATGATTGAGCAAGCCATTTAATGCCCCATGCTAAATACCTCTCTGCTGAAACCAGTTGCAATGCATTCTGCTTTCGGCAAATGAAACCTGACTGACACAAGGGCCAGCCACCTACCAGGGGTTGTCTGAAAACAACTGGCAGCACACAGTTACCGAGGTCTTATTCATTGCTGAGTGAATATGCTCCCCAACATGTCAGCATAGAAAGCTCCATTATTCACTTTCCGGTGCTGCATCTCCTTGTGTGCATTTTTATTAAAGCCATCATTTGTCATGTTAAGCAGCTGTTGCAACATAAAGAGAAACTGTCAAATAATATGGCATTTGGAAATGGTGACATTTTCCTTTTAATGTCTTTTTCCTCCATTTCCCTTTACCCTCTTTCAAACTATTGCGGCAGTGGCAATGTGCAAGGACCATCAGCCTGACAAGTAGCTCTGTTTGCTGCTGAACAAAAACGGAACGGCAAACAGGGCCTTCCTTGTTCTCAGTGAGTTCTGTGATCTTCATGGGAAACCGTAGCCCTCTGATCTCTCAGGTTGAGGCACTGAGAGATTGGCTGCACTCATATCACAGATCAGAGGTTGGTCACCTCTGGTGCACAATTTCGCTGATAGAAAAGAGCACTGTTCACCATCTAGAGCTGTCTGCTACCTGGACCACAGGTTAGGAAGCATGAATGTGCCCAGGTCTAAGAAAAGCCTCACTCAGCCTACGCCTGGCGCTCAACCTCCAGCTTTCTCTGCACCAAGCAGTGCCAGCAAGTATGACGGTTTTGTGTTTGTTGCTTCTTTGTTCTTAATCAACTCAAGTTGCCAGAGCCTTGGCAACCTTTTCTTACTCATTGATGAGGCCTCTTCATCCACAATTTCAGGCTCCATTCTGGCCTAGGTTTTAAGACAAATATCCTCCTTCTAAGGGATTTTATGGAGTTCATGATGCTAGTCTGGCTCTGAGCAAGTGGGCCTTGCACAAAAAATACAATCGTCCCACCCATCTCTAGTGGAAACACCCCATGCTTACACCACAATCCCTCTTTCTTCAGCTTGCTTCCCAGCTATTGCAACCACAATGTATCTTCGACCACGTTGGGACTGTCTGACCAGTGACTCCTGTACTTTATCTCCATTTGTAAGACTTCTACGCTCTTCACTTCCATCCTACACCAGCTTGGATTTCATGGTTTGTTATCGTAATTGTTCAAACACCTTCAACTCCCTTGCTCATTAATCTTTCCGTCACAAATTTATCAAATTCCAAACCTGGGTGAACCCAGCTTTCTGCTTTCTCTGACTCTACAGCTGAGAAGCCAAGCACAGTTAAGGACACAACAGAGTAGAGTAATTCCTTTATATATTCAGGTTCCCAAATCAAGTGGCCCCTCAACCTTACACTACAATTTTCCTACTGTTCGTTGTTCAGCTCATATTTCTACTTTCCGCAATGACTCTTCCAAACCTTCTCCAATCATCCCTATCCTTTGCATCCCCACTCACCTATGCTTGCTCTCACAAGATGACCACCTTTTACTTTAGAGAAAAAGAGAAAGCACTATGTGGACCTGTCCTAACCCTCCCCTGACCCAGCACGCAAATCTTTCTACGTGTGGACCTTCCCTCCCATCGCTGTGGAGAAGTCGTCCCTCCTCCTACATTGACTAATAACCCTGGTTTCCTCCCATCTTGGTTTCTCAGGAAAATTAGTCTAATGATCACTTCTTGTCTTTATTGTATATTCAGCCTCACCATACCAAGTTTATCCTTCCCATTGTCTTTTAAATGTATGAAGAAATAAACTATTATTTTTAGTTTATCCTTCATCTTCCAGTTATTCTCAATTAGTTTCCTCCTCATTTCAGCCAAGCATCTCAAAGAGTTTTCCAAAATGCTCTTTCCAATTTCTCATCTCCCTATCACACTTTGCACACACCAGCATGGCCTTTGACTCATCCCTCCACCAAAGAAGTTCTTCCTGGGGTCACCAGTGACCTTAATAATACAAATTCCTCTGGGTATTTTTAAGTCATCAGCTTCTTGAAACCTCTTTTGTCCTTCGACACTGTCTCCTCCTTCAAAATCTTGATTTCCTTCTAGGCCTAAGCCTCATTCATCTTTGTTTTCATTGCAAACTTATCGTCTTCAGCCTGGCTTTTGAATGTTGGAGTTCTTTGAGATTCAGCCCAAGGCTCTCTCATGTTTTTACTCATCTATTTACTCTATACTTTCCCCTGAGCCCTTGCCTTTAACTATTATCTATATGCTGATGGCTCAGTAATGCGTCTCTTAAGTCTAGAGTCCTTTGTATATATGTCCACCTGCTATTTGAACATCTTTTCTGGGACCCATTCATTCTCTCAACAGTTCCTGAGCACCTACCATGACACTGCTCTAGGCACTGATAGTACAGAGGTAAACAAAATAGACAAAGTCTTTGCTACATGAATCTTAAGATTGTGGTGGAATAACAAAAAAACAATAAATAAAAGATAAAAATATGATATAACGATAGGAAGTGATAAGTGCTTTGGATAAAAAATAAAGCATGTAAAAGAATAATAACAAGTGATGGAAGTTTTATTTTCAGTTGCAAAGTTATGAAAGCCCTCTCTAATGAGGTGACATTTGATCAAAAACTCAGAATATGGGATAAACCATGCTAAGGTTTGGAGGAAAATAATTGAAGGCAGAGAAATTAGCAGGTAGAAAGAAAATGAGGAGGGAGCATGTAAGCAGAGTATATTAGCACATAAACTCAGCATAAAAAATGTAATTTTTAAGATTCTCTTAATTTACCCAACTCCTCCAACCTGGATGTCCCATCCAGGTTTTCAAGCAAAAAAGCACACTTTCCATATCCAACCCATTATAAGTCCTGTAAAATTTATTTCTCTGAAAATTCGACTCTGGTCTACCTAGTCATTTCCTGTCGCCAGCAGCTGGTGCTCTTCCACTGACTCTGGGTCTCCTGCTCCAGGAATTTGCCTGTGTGGCAGGCATGTCTTCTAGGCAGTGGCTTCTCGTTTCCTCTGTCAGATTGCACTTAACCCATACCTTCCTGGCTAACTCTTGAAACATAAAACCAAAGCTGTGTTCAAAGATTTACTGATACCTGCTTTGGACTCTTCTTCCCTGCCCAACTTAAGGTATTATGTTAAAGTACTTATCTGGTCACGAGAGAGTGAGTCCCTGGTGGTATATTATATTGTAAAAATCAGAATGAAGGCAAGAAGTTCCAGCAATTTCTAGCAGATTTGTATGTAGCTGGTTATTTGTTCTGCTCTTACAATGGGTGGACAGCTGCTAAATTGGGATATAAAGCTGGGTAGAATGAAGTAGAGGGGAGGGGAAGGGCCTCAAACTCAGAACACAGGATTTGGTGATGTCCCAGTTCCTATTCTCTTAATCAAGTGGTATTTGTGGAAAAAAAGTTGTTTTCCCTATCAGGAGTATTTCCTACAAAAAAACAGGCAGCCATTTACTAATCCCTAGCAGTTGATGTGACCAATATCATGCGACCTCTGACCTGTGTTTATTTCCCTTGTGGAGGCCAAGGAGGAGGTTAGCACGTATAGCAGAAACCAGCTCCAAATTCGCATCAGGTGTTCAAGTTGATTTGCAGAAAAATGGGATGATGATTTTATAATAGCTAATAGAGTTTCTGATTTAATGCAGCTGCTGGAAATTAGCAAGGACTCCATTGAAAGCTTCCCAGTCACTTATAATAACAGGATAATAAATCATTCCCAGCACTTTCTGGCATTTATGATTTTATTAGAAGCATAAGCCCTAGTTCAGCCATTCTTCTCAGTTTATTTTTCATTTATTTATTAAATTACCTTTTAAAGTTCAAGAGGAAAAAAAAAAAAAAACAGTGCTCTGACTTTGCTGCCAAATATGTGAGTGAGTGAAAGTGTCACCATGGAATCCCTTATTTCCAAAGGGAGTAGAGAGAGAAGAGGCAGAATATTTAGATGAAGCCATAGGGAACTTTTAGAAATTTTCATTGTTTTGGAGACAACGCAATACATAACAGAAAACACTGGATGTTGACTCTGAAGACTCTTGTCCCATGCACTTGCTTCTATTCCCTGCCTGGGCCAGTTTCTTGGCATCTAAGAGCTTTAATTCTCTCATTTATAGGAGTGAGATCATCATCTCTTCTCCATATCTATTTGCAAGGTAGTTGGTGTGTCTCATAAAATAATAAATATAAAAGTGTTTCGTAATTTGTCAGGCTCAGTGGATGTTAGACATTTTTGTTTATGAAGGGCTTTGTTTTTTTGCTTTTGCTTGTTGGAAACACTTATTCAAAATAGGATGCACTGATTGCTAAGCTACTTACAGCTGCTTTGTTTCCCCTACCCTGGGCTCCTAAGGAAGATGTATCTCTTTTTCTCTGTTGGATCTTTGAGCTAAATTCTCAACTGTGTCAATAACAACTAAATAATACCCCAAAATACCCAGAATCTGGAACTGGGCCAGCTTCCTTCTAGATTTAGCTCATAGATAGCTATCTACTCATGTTGAATTCCCCAAATCACAAGAAAACATGTATCAAACTCATTATCCATGTAGCCACTCATTCACTCATGTGGCTCATGTGGCCATATATTTTTCATATTTTCATAAAATACTCTTTGGCAAAACTTATGTCATCTGGTCCTGAATTGCAAATATAAAGAAGAGATATTTAGGAGCACTGGGAGCTCCTGTACCCAACAACAGCTGGAAGACAGAATTATATAGAGCATGCACAGGAGTCTTTGGTGACCCACCTGATCTATGAATTTGCTAAAATAGGAAGCAGGTTCAATATATTTAATTCAATTCAGAAAGTATTTATTAAAATGGCTCTCCACTGCTTAGTGCCATGGTGAATAGAAAAAAAAAAATGTGGTGTGGATTTTTTTGCCCTAAAGGAGTTTATGATCTCATTGGAGAGATAGGATGTGCTCACAGGAGAACATACGAGTTGATACAGGACTGGTTAAAAGCAAAAATGGGCCAAAGTAGACATGGAAGTCCTGGTGGGAAAGGTAGGAGCTGCTGAAAAGGGTTTGTGGACTCAGGAAGACTCAGAGAAAAAAGAAAGGATGGAGAAATGGCCTTGGCAAACTGATGGAGGCAGAAATAAGCCCTGGATGTGCATGAGACCCCTGTCTGACTGCGGCAGATAGGGACGTCACATTCAGAGCAGAGATGGTTCAAAGAAATGCGAGTAGTTGATGACAAATGAGTGCACAGGGAGATAAAGGTAGGAAAACAGTGTGGGCCAACTTTGGGCAGTCTTTAATATTATTTGACCTTTAACCTCTAATAAGTGAGAAGCAACATGGGTTTTTAAGAAATGAAAGGTGTGGCCAGATTTTGGTTTTAAATAGTCACCTAGATGTCACAGTGGAGAGAAGAGATCGGTAGCAGGAGACCCACCCGAAGTCCTTGGCCATTGAGAAGGCTTAGAACAAGAGCGTCAGCTCACCCAGCCATAAAGCAGGAACAGCACTGCTGCAAGATCAGTGCTGCTCAGATCATCCCTGTGGCCCAGAGGAGCTCCATTTCAATAGGTTGTTACGTGAACAGGTCCCTGCAGGTGTGCAACTTGGGGCTCTGCAGAAGGTATGAATAAAATGTATTTCTGGGATCAAGATGGCAAGGCTTTGTGACCAAGGTGACATGGTGACATTCAGGGTGAAGGAGAAGGGGCCAGTCCTTGGATCCCTGTCCTCCTCTGTCTCCATTCTCCCCCTTGGAGACCTCATCTAGTCTTATGGCTTTAAAGGTAATTGCTAGTCTAATGACTCTCTGTCTCTCTCTCTGTCTCTCTCTCTTTCTATATATATATTTTTTTTTCTCAGAATTCCAGAATTGAATATTCATCTGCTCACTTACCCTCTGGACTTGAATTTCTAGTAGGCAACTTAAATTTCATAGGTCCAAATCCTAACTTCTCATGTTCTCCCATTCCCAGCTTGCATCCCCTACATGTTTCATATCTCAATAGATGTCATCTTTTCAGTGTTTCAGGACCCAAACTTTGGAACCAACCTTGACTCTGTCCACCTGCTCACATCTCACCCCTCCAGTGAGCCCGCCGGATGTACCATCAGAACACATGCGGAATCCCATGCCTCCTCCTGCCTCCTCTGGAATCAATCTGCTCCAAATCGCCTGTGTCTCTCACCTGGACTGCTGTGATGGCCTCTGGGATGGTCTCCCTGCTTCTGCATTTTTTGTTGTACAATTGACTCTCACCACGGCAATAGGAATAATCTGTTGGAATTGAGTCAGATCCCATCACTCCTCTGCCTGAAGCCCTCCACTGGCCCCGTGTCACTGCAGGTGCAGAGCCTTGTGTCATCTGGCTCCTCATCCCTCCTCTGACCTCTCTTCCTCCTCCACAGCCCCAGCGCCGCCACATGTCCTCACTCCTCAGGCCAGGCACAGTCCTGCCTCAAGGCATTTGCAGTGGCTGGCCCATCTTCATGAAAATCTCTTCCTCCAAACATCCACATGACTGCTCTGCTATGAGGTTTTCACTGCAGTGTTACCTTCTCAGGAGACCTCCTCTGACTACTCAAGTTAAAATCATAACCCTCCCTTATGCTCTCACCCCTTTCCCAGCCTGATTTTTCTAGTGCATATTGTCACCTAGCTATTGTGTTTTTGGTAATGTATTTATGAATTAATGTATTTATTATCTTTTCTACCAGAACAATAGCTTGCTTAATATCTCGACACTCAAGAAGAAGGTGGAATTGGAAAAGTAACCTTGGTGGCCACCGGAGTGTAAGTCACCTTTGAGGCCCGGAGTAGATGCGTCTAATCAGGAAAAGCTGGGGCGGGGGAGGGAAACAATGCTATAGAGGTGTGGGGAGGAAGGGAAGCTAATGGAGAAGAAGGCAGGAGGATCACAGAGGTTAAGAGGAAAACCGATTATTCAGAATGAAAGAGTGAAGAGCCTTGAAACAAAAGATGTAGCTGTTTGGTCGAACGTCATAAAGAGACTAAATAAGAAAAAAGCCAAGCACTGAATCTTGATTCTGAACATTGGGAAAATGTTGGTGGCCACAAGGAAATTAATTTCAGTTCAGTAGACAGGGCAGAAGTGCCTCAAAATGTGAAGAAGAGATAAAGAAATATGGGTGGCAAATGTAGCCCTTCCTGTCTCTCATCAACTTTATGAAGGGCCGAGGAAGGTGGGATGGATGCTGAGTAAGGAATAGTCTATGGGTAGATGGGGTGTTTCCTGAGGTCTCTCTAACCTCTAGCTGGAACTAGGATTGGGAAGTAAGGAAAGAAGCCCAGAGAGAGATCCTCCCTGGATAATAAAAAGTAGACACGCGTGTCAGCGAGAAGCTCCCCTGACTCTCTCAGCTGCCGGTTTATATTAAATCCCTGCAAGAGGAATTAAAGAAAATTTTGGCATTTGGTGTTATTATTAAAAAAATAGTATATATTTAATATATAGTATTAATAAATAATATATTTTTAATAACAATAGCCTGACATCTTTAATCCATTCAACTAGAAATTATTTGTTGTCCCTATTACTAAGATAGGGAGTAGTAGGAAAGCAAGGTATTTTTATTCTAAGTGTTTCTTGTTTTCTTAAAAACATAGGCCCTGTGGATTTATTACTGATAAGTGCTTTGTAATGAAGTGTTAGCAAGGAATGCACTTGAAGTGCCTTTAGCAAATTTA
>RJWJ010012410.1:0-42089 GCA_004363605.1 Indri indri
CTGCTGGATCAGGGGAGGAAATGACACTGGACAGAAAAGGCTCTTTAGAGAAAATAAGTGCCTGTGGCTTTCATTGAATAGTGGATCAAGCTTGTCTGAAATGCTGCAAGGCAGGGATTTGGCAGTGCCAGTCATGATGCTTATAGGTGACAAGCAAGTCCCTTCTGTCCCTTAAGTTGGAATCCAAAGATGATTGCCTGGGAGGAATGGGACATGCTTGTCAGCTGAGAGGAATCTTCTACTCAGCTTTGCTACAAATTAGGATGGGTCATTTTACTGGTTTTGGGGAGATCCTGTTTATCCTCTTCTGCTGCAGGTGGGTACTCTACATGAACCGTGCTAGCTAAGGTGATAGAAACCTCACATCTGGATTTTAAAACTCGGATTTCTCTTGGTTTCAAACCGTAGGTACATAGTAGTGGGACCCTGTGTAATAGCAAAAAAGTTCATCTTAGGAAGTAGGGACTATTACACCTGCCACTAGAGGATACCTTGGTGTAAGTGCTGGACTTGGGTGTGCCTCGCGTTGGTTCTGCTGGGACCAAATCCCACTACTGAGCTCCCATAGGCTTCTAACTTTTCAGTGTCTAAGTTCTTGCATGTATGCTGTGGGACACAGACTTACGTAGTTGACAAGTATTTTCAATTGTTAATAAGCAAAGTGTCATATTAATTTTATATCATACTAGCTGGTCTATTCCACGTTACTCAAGAGAAAATCATTAATGGTGATTACATAAATTATAGCTGCTACTCACCCTGAACCAATGGCTCTCAACTTTGGCTACACTTAGAATCTCCTGGGGAGCTTTTAAAAATGCAGGTGCCTTGGGGCCACTTGTCCTCCCTCCACCTCCCACCCCCAGATTCAGATTGATCTAGTCAGGCTGGGACCTGGGCACCCACAGTCATTAAAAGTTCTCCAAATGATTCTTACGTGCAGCAGGAATGGAAAACCACTGTGCCTGAATCATGCTGTGTGGCCCAGGTGAGCAACAACTCAATCCAAAATCAGACGGGCAATTCAGAGCATCTGCCGCTGGAATTATTGATTTGGGGGCACTCAGTTAAAACCTCTGTATGTTTTCTCTGTTCAGAGACCTCCCTGCAGTGCTTCAGCATCAGCCGCTCTGAGTACCCCCACCTCTCCCTGCCCAAGTTGATTCAGCATATGCCACTGGTCTATGTTTAGTCCTGGCTTCCCAAATGTATACTCCAAATTTGATGAAAATGCACCCAAGCTGACAGAAACATCTTTATACATAGAGAGAGACACACAGAAAAAAAGGATAGTGGTTTCCAGTTCTGGGAGAGGATCCACTTTCTTAACAGTCATTATAAATAAATTGCATTGTTTTTTATATTCTTTCAAGGCCTTTTGTAATGAGGATTGTTTTTTAAATAAGACTCATTCTTGACTCTACACTTTTATCTTGAAGATTAACATATTCCCCCCCCTTTCTTATAAATCATTGAATGAATGATGTTGTTTCTTCAACTGTTTCTCTAAGCATAGCTGATCAGCCTATGCAATTGTAAAAATGTTCCGTAAACAGGATGCAGTTCATACATTTTGTCCACCAAGTCACTTTGTTATATCCTCATTTGCTTCAAATACCCAAATGTAATTTTGTTAACTGTAAGAGAAAGACACGCCAAAGAAGTTTTATGATGGCTTGTCCATAGATTAAAATCTTCAGAATACATTTTCCCTCTAAAATGTATGGCTTAAAGAAAATAAACATTTGTACATATTCAGAAAAATAGGCATGCAGAAAAGTTAGTAAGATTACAGCCTCCAGATTGACATTTCTGGCATATAAATTCAGATTTAAAACTCTATAAAAGTTGTGTCACTGTGCAAATGGTGGGGGAAAGACTATTAGATTATAAGCAAAATCTGTCTTGAATTTTAGAGAGAATTCTTTCTTGGGGCAATGAGATTTTATATTTTAACAACTCAATTCCATCGGTGCTTCCAGAACATTTCCTTGTTAAATAGAGTCTATCCAAAATAATGTGAATTATTTGTAAGAAGGGCCAAGGATATCACACAGGAGGTATTTAAAGAAAAGTTAAATATTATCAAGGCAAGACTCCCTTTTCATTCGTCATGACATGGAGTTTTATAAGCATAGAGAGATAGTATAATAAAGAGGTTAAGAGGTGAGCTTTGGAGGCTGACAGGATTCAGATTGTAGCTCTACCACCTATCAGCTGTTTGACCTTGGAAAATTTCTAATTAACCTCCCTTAACTCCAGTTTTCTTACCTGTAGAATGGGTATTAATAATATGTATCTCATGTGGTTGTGAGGATTAAATGAGCCAACTACATAAAATACTTGATATATAGTGTCTGATACAAAATAAAATGCTCCACAAATAATTACAAGTATTGTAATTACTGATAATAGTAGCAGTATTCCATGACCATGCTCAAGAAATAGTTATTATTAATAATAGTCATAGCATTACATGAAATTACAAGCAGTTTATTTAAAGATAGATATGTGATTCTGCCTCATTTGCTTGATAAAAGTTTGAAGTGGTGTTTGTTTTTATCATGTAAGCTTTACTCTATCAACCACCTTCTCTTTACTCCTCATATCAGCTAAAGTTAAGTTGCAGGCAGCAGAAAAAACCTGTCGTTATTTTAAGCAGAAAGGGATTTAATATGGGGAGTTACAGGTTCACAAAATCATTAGAAGTCTGGAGAAGAGGGTTCTTGGCTTGACTTCCAGGAATGAATCCTGAAATAACACCCAGAACTGACCACTAAGAAAATGTCTCCCTCTGCTGCATTCAGGACAGTGAGGAATTGCAAGGCCAATGTTTGAACTTCTGACCTTAGGATCACATCTCTTTGGCTGCTATCCAGAGATCAGGAACTGCTGTCAGAATGGCTGACTCCAAGAACTGACCAGCCTGCTACATCCATGCCCATCCCTACAACCCCAAACGATGGGCGTGACGTGTGCTATCACTTCTTAACTGTTTTGACTTTGAGTATTAGCAAGAACGTTGGCTTGGAGGAAACTAAATCATATCTAGAACTCTAGTTTCAAGAAGCTATAGAAAGTGTACTTTACATTTTCCAGCCTTGGCAGTTCCAAAAGTGCACTAGAAGGGGGCTGGGGTAGATGCCAGGTGATAGCCAATTACCTACCTGCATCACTTGGACACCGATTTTTCAGTAGCTGGAGTTTGTTTTAGGCTTTGAGTGAGCGTTTCTGAGTGGCTTTGATACCTTGAGTGATTCAATTAAGGACACATACACATAAAGTTAATAAAATGAGTGGGGATAAGAAATCTCATGCATGAGAAGGGTTAACACTGTTGCTAGGACTGAGCCTTGACGAATCGACAGGATGTAAGGAATATAGGACAAACAGATGGAATCAGGAAAGAGTCATACCAAATTTTCTGGACAGGCTATGCTCTTGCCTTCACATTGGCTTCAAGGAAGAGTTGATTAAGGATATTGAGCAGCTTTGGGGAAGTCAGGGAAGTGTACAATTGGAAAAGGATCTTTTAATTATTTCCATATTGTATTTTTTAAGCTAGGTCGTAGGAACATGGATCATTTTATTATTCTTGACTACTCGATATATTTTCATATTCTTTTGTATGTGTAAAATATTTTTTAATAAAAATCATGGTTAAAAAAAAGACTTAACTGAGTGGTTATACCCTGAATTCAATCTCCTTTGGCTTTCTCCTTTTACTATGTCAGGAGAATTCTCCCCAGGCCAGTCCAGCCTCACCTCATGGAGAGCTCCTGTCTTCTCTGCTCAGGGGCAGGGGGCTGCGGGAGCAGCTGGTTCTCAGGGAGCCACTTTGCTGGAGAGAGCTGAGAAGGATGAGTGTCCAGGATTCCCCTGATTTAGGGAGACAAGGTGTTAAGGAAACTTTTGGGGAGCGTTCTGGAGATATCTGTGTGTCCAGAGGGCTAGGATTTATTCCTTGCCCTGTGCCATCCTGGTAGCAAAGAGGATAAAGTTCTGGTGCCAGGAGGTGAGGGGGAGCAGGGACTCAGGTGTGAGCTGCCAACCCCGGCCCCAGTCTGAGTGGATGCCTGCAACACTGGCCCATCTCCAGGCCAGGCTTTGGGCTTTTCAGGGCAGATCCTACCCAAGAAAGTAAAGGTCGAAAAGGTTAGCAGAACTGTGGGGAGGGTGAGTGCGATGTGAATCTGGGGCCTTTCAGGAATCTTCCCCCAGACAGGCAGTGGGAGCGCAACAAAACCTGCTTCCCAGGAAATGCGCGGGGCAGAGGAGTGTGGAAAACACAACCTACATCTGCCCGGAGGAGGGGAGGTTGGCAGCACCACATGCTGGGGAGCCTTGGTATCACCAGGCAACTTGGGGTTTTCAATAGCGACCCCAAGGAGACCTGCAAGGCCAGCCTCCAATAGTCAGTGTGGACTTGCACCAGGCAAGGGTTGAGTTTTTAAAGTCATATTTAAGGTAAAAGCTCCATATGGTAAAACATTTCCCCATTGAACACTCTCACTGTTTGTGAATCTTGAGGCCCGATTTCTCAGAAGTGCAGAAGTGAAGATTTCACTTCTTTTGTTTCTCTTTACATTTTGGTGTGCCCTCATTTTCTGAGGGGAATGGCGGTTAAGTTCTAGTTTAAAAAGGTGGAATGGAGTGCTCTCTCTTCCAGGAGAACATGTATTATTTTTACTTATTCATTATCTTAACTACCTCACCCATACTTAATGTGGTATTAACTGTGTTTCAGATGGTATTCTAAGTATTTAACAAATATTAATTTATTTACTCCTCAAATACCATATGAGGCATTATTATTGTTCTTCCCATTTTCAGACATGGTAACTGAGGCACGCCTGGGTTAAGTAACTTGTCCAGTTACACAGCTGGTAAGTGGCAGAGGTAGGATTCGAATCCAGGCAGCAAGTGTTCTGGCCCTGTGCTCTTAATGACAGTGCTTTGCTACCTAAGCTAAATATTTATTTGACATGATTGTACTGTCTACTCAGGGTTGTTAGGTTATGTCCTGATACCGTGACTCAACTATTTCTATGTTCCTGAGTATTAGTTTCCTGCTTTTAATATCTTGATAAGATGGTAAACAACTAGCCAGGTATTCAAATTTGAACTTAGGGGTTTATCTGTATGCCCCATACTAATATGATTTATTTATAGCACCAAGTATTATTAATTATTTGCACATAACTTAGTCCATGGTAACAGAGAAAGAGGACAGAAGAAAAGCAATGCCATTCCCTTTATTTTATATTAGTCTGTCCTACCTTGGAAATTAGCCGTCTTGGCTCAAATAGGTTTAGCTTGGAGTGGTATATTATAGCACAGTGGAGACTCCTGGCTCAATGTGCCCAGTTTAAACATGGGGGTTTATCTCTGCTCCTTCATGAAAGCCTTCTAGATGCCAGTAAGGCAATGAGAGGGGAGAGGAAATGACAGAAGAAAAGAGATGTCAACAAAAATTTGAAAGTTGGAAATGACGTGGGCTGGTGATAATTGACTTACCAGACTAGAAAAAGCAGAAAAGCCTTCAGAGAGGGAATGCAGCAAGAGGGGAGCTCGTTTTTGCTGTAGAACAACAGAAAGCCTGAGGAGCTGGTGCTCGAAGGACGTCGGAGTGAATGCTTCATAGTCTCCAGAGGAACAATTGTATCTCCAGACCCCTCCTCAACACGTATAACTGAGAAACTCTCCTCCTCTTTGCTCTGGGATGAAGAAATCCCTGAGTTTTTATGGGGCTCTACATCTGGGCTGGGTGTATATGCACGACATATACCTGTATGCAGATGAATGCTATTTTGCTTTAGTTGGCAGTTTGTTGCCAATTTTGTTTGTTAAGTGTGAGGTATTTTATTTCCAAAACTCCGAAGCCAGGATGGAATACAATTGTGGCACAGAATCCCCTGTCATCATGCTTAACTTGAGCTCAGAGCACTGAAACCACAGGTGGGAAAGGGGGTTCTGATTCATATTTAATTAATGTCTATCATTGAAGTAGAAAATGAACGTGTTAAAAAAATCACTAGCTACTCATGGATCTGTTTGATACAATAAATCAATAGATGAATTTACATTCTAATTAAGAAGGCCTAATCACCTTGACCTCTTGTTAAATCTCCTGGGGTGTAGTATTGGAAAGCCCTTCAATACTAAACGTCTTTGACAGTCTTTAATATATGGGGTTGTGGGTAGCACTTGATATTATTTATTACAGTGTTATTATTTCCATAGGGTTTAAATCAGGGCAGTAATTTGAGTCTAAACTGTTCAATGTATTACTTCTCATGAGTGCTTTCCCAGAGCAGAGGTATAGGTATTTTTTCTAAGTCATTTGGTAGGGCAAAGTTGACTATCAAACATCATGATTGAAGAGGAATATCTTACTGAAGAATGTGGTTATTTGGTAGGAACATGGAGAATTATGAACATAGGTCAATAGCTTGCCAGTTTCTTAATGTAGGTTTAATATAGTAGTTTTGGGGGAAAAGCATTATTGATTGATTTCTATTGTTTTTCATGTGTCTCTTGTTAGGTTTGGTTTTTTTTTTTGTTTCATTTCTATATTAAAAAGCAACTTATCCAAGTCTAATCTTAAGACAATTAATTTTACGAAGTAAAATACTTCCTTAGCAGGCTTATTCACAGAGCGAGAGCATTAAGACTAGTTTACAAAGGCTTGGTTCTGGCAGTGTAACGAAACCTAATGCTTGAAGACTCATAGGTCTCATTTATACTCAGGTTGACATTACTTTGTTTTAGAGAGCAATACCTGTATGTGGTTGTCGCATTGGTGAAAGGCCGTAAAATCTTGATGGGCTCTCAAAAACCTTAAAGTGAAATTGATGGCTGTAAAAATCTTCTCTTCCTCTAAAATAATCTCTTGGAATTTAGAGCACATAATCTAACATAACCTGTCCTCTATTTGTGGAAAGAGAATTATCCCTACCCAAATTAACTCTCTGTTTATCTTGCGGTGGTATTTGAGATGGAACCTGTGTCAGGACTGGGACCATTTACCTGGAGACAGATACCCCTCCACCTGTGGCTGGAGAGAAGGTATCCCTTTCCCATCCAGGTGCTGCCTACTTTAAGCTGCCAGGCCTTCCTAGGGCCACTTATGCTTCTGTCATACCTGGGTGTGGGATTCTTCCCTAGGTAGACTGTGAAGGACGGTGTATACTTTTTTGCATGGGGATTGTCAATAAAATAACAATGTTGTACCCCTCTCAGCATGAAATCCATATATTTCCTTTCACCGACTGAGTGTTAGAGAGCACTGGTCCAGCACCTCCAGAGAGGGGTATGAATCCTTGGGGCAGGAGCTGATATTGTCAGTATAGGTGATATGATGGAGCAGCCACTCAGTGTTATGCTCCACACCCAACACAATTTGATATAACCTAGTGTTTTGTTTATTGTCTAACTCCCCCAAATGTGAGCTCTATGAGGCAATGCTTTTTGTCTGTTTGATTTACTGTAGTCTCTTTACACTTACAACAGAGTCTGGCTCAGGGTTGTTCAATAAATATAGGAATGAATGAACAATGCCAAAGCCACCCCATAAACTGTCCTTGCCCAGGGAGAGGTAAATTTACATAACAGAATGTAAGGACAGAGTAAACTGTGTTGGTTTTCATATTAAACACAGTGTGGTATGAGGGTGGTCTGTGGGACCAGCAGCATGGTCTGACATTCCTGGCTTTTTTCGTGATTTTATGTCCTTAAGTAGGCAATTTGATTTCTGTGGTCTTCCTTTCTCCAGCTATATCATAGTCATCATAATATATCTAAATAACTTTTTTAAGTGCTCAGTAATTCATTCACTTACAGCCTGAGATACGAGATCACCATATAGGTCTGAGGGATTTTAAAAAACAGTTTCCATCTTCAGGGATCCTATAGCTTACTTACTAGATAGAGTAAGTCAATGATAACAGTAGTAATAATATGATGGGGTTCAGGACACACTACCCCAAAGTACAGCACCTTGGCATTTGAAAAAAGAGTAGACACGGGAAAGTAACTCTCTGACCTTCTTCTGCTGTTCTCCCCTGAAGCTGGTCACGAGACCCTCATATGAGAGGGGCCCTCCCTAAACCTGGAGGAAAGGGGCATCCTTATCTCTGAAGACACAGAGTCACAGAGCAGACTCTGAACAGGCCTTGCTGAGTCCTGCCAGTTTATTACCATGAGGTCATCCGCTTTCGTTATCTAACCCTATTTCTACTCAGCTTTCCACTCTTCATCAAACCTAAACATAAAAATACACAAGTTTACCTGTTTCTTTGTGTTTTTATTTTCACAGGCCCCTATGTCACGTAAAACTTAAATAAGTGTGTATGCTTTCTTCTTGTTAATCTGTCTTTTGTTACAGGGGCTTCCGCCATGAACCCAAGATGGGAAGAAAAGACATTTCTTTTCCCCTACAAATACTAACGATAACACTTACGTATCACGTATCATCTACCAGGCAGCTTTGTAAGTTTTTAATATATATAAATCATCACGTATCTTCTGTGGCAAATACTAATTATTTCCTTTTATAGGTTAGGAAACCAAAATAGAGAAGTTAGTGTAGACATTTAAGGCTAATCGAGCCCAGAGAAAAATTCTTTGGATTCAATAAAATGTGAAGTTATCATTAATACAGAAAATGCTTATGTAGCATCAGTCTATGCCAGTTTTGTCACTATTAAAACTGGTGGTTGGACAGATTTTCACGTTGAGGTAATTGGGTGGAAAATTGCCAGCCTATTGGCCAGGCAGGGTTTTTGGGAAGATATAGCAATATCCTGGCAAGACCCAAGTGGAAGGACTATAATTCAGAAGCTGAACCTTGAATGTTGGAAATACTGAGAGCTAGGCCAGGGCTGGGTCCGGGACTGCTGCAGTGTGTTTGGGTTGGGCTGTTATGGCAGAGGTTAGAACATGAAAGCACAACTCTCACTATGTGAGGCAGGATCTTATTAAAGGACACAGGCTCAGAGCTCACAGGTCAGAGTCTACAGCAATAAGGCTGACTTTTGATTAGATACTTGAGGCACCTTAAAACCCATCCTGGGTAACAAATGGATTGATTTCAGAAGGATGATGGAATGAGTAAATATTTGAAATGAATGAATGAATATCATTGTGTGCTGCTATACATTAGGCAACGTGTCCTGCACTTTTATATATCTTGTGTTGGCGAGGCTAAATAGGTAGAGCCAGGTGAATTGGAGGTATTTTGGGGGCAGAAAGACATCATTTTCACATAAGTGGTTCTTCTGTGATAATGGGTTTATTCTTGAGCAAACCCTCCTGTAGCTTCAGAATAATAATGATGTCCTCGATAATGAAACTGGAATCTTTTCTTTCAAACAATTTTTGATTAGATAGCAATTTTTGCTGTTATAAGTGCTTAAAGGCAGCATTTAAAATAGAAGAAAAACTCAAGATAACCATAAGTTCTATTTGTCTATGTGGCATGAGTATCTTTTACCCAAGTTGTTCTCGAGGCGATGTCTTATTTATGTATTTGGTAGTTTAATATTCACCCTTTGTGATGACTGAAGAAGACAGCCAATAATAGGAAAAGAGAATCAATCTGCCTAATCCACATATCCTTGCTGCTTGAAAACATTTCGAGTGAGTCGACTGCGTCGACTGCAGTGAAAGTGAGAGGAATTATGTTAGGTCTGCTATTTGCTTAGACTGGATTTCTCTTATTATCATAGCCTGTGTAAGCATCCATATTTAATTAACAAATAGAAAAAGCCAGATATATGTTGACATTTGGATGTAGATGGATAAAGTTGGATGTAGAATTGCTAAGTTCTTCCCTGAACTCCTTGTCATACATAAAATTTTCTCCTCCAGTCTGTGTTTATTTTTACACATATAATCCAAGCTATTATATTTGTCTTGATGTGATAGAGTTTTTCAATGATAATCTCTACCTTCTCCAAAGTAAACTATGTTTTAATTAAGATCTTGGCCTTTGGCTTCTATTATGGTTGTTTTAGAAATATTTGTGTAATTGATTCCTATTTGGTATAGAACTAACTTTGAAACTGACCTGTAAATCAGATTGGAGCTGCTTAAAAATCATTTGAGTAATTTTGAGCCAATCTGAATTATATTTATGTGAATTTATATATTTTCCTTTTTTTTTTTTTTTTTTACCTTGGACCTAAACCAGACTAACTGTATGGCATGTCAGTGAGCAGGAATGAGGATAATTGCTGGTTTAAAAATATAACTGCTGTGGATCTAGCTGGCATACAACCCTGAGATGTGGGCGGAAGGTGGCAAGCTAAAGGAAGATTTATGGACTGTGCAGGTTCTTTTTGAAAAACTTTGTTCTTTGTGCTCAAGAGCAGAGATGGCAAACCAGCACACAAATGCTGCTCAACAGCAATGGGGGAAATGGTTTTATGAGGCTAGGTTTGGAGAACTCTGTGTAAGGAGAGATACCAGTTTGCACTTGGTCCTTCAAAGGAGGGGCCACACCATCTCTTTAAATTTCTCCAGCCTGCTCTTTTCTTGGTCTCAGATCACAAATCTCAGGCTTGATCCCTTGGGTCGCCTTTAATCCTCAAGTCACCCCACCACTTGTCTTTTTCAGTTTTTGGTGTCTTTTGCACTCTGTTCCCATGTTCGGCCATAGTCACATCTCTAATTTCACACCTGTTGCCTAACTCCTGCCCTTCTCACTGTAGGTTTAGGTTTTATCTTTGTGGCCCAATATTGATTGCTACCATCAACCCCCCTACTACATGACCCAGATAGGCCATAATTTATTATTTATGGGGTTCCCCCCTTAGTTCACTTCATAATAAAATGGAGCCAGACACAACTGCTGCAGAGGGTTGTCTTGTGCCCTGGTGATTGCTTTTCTTCTAAGCAGTACTGAAATTTCATTGAAAAAATTTTGTTAAAAATTCATGTAATGGGCTATGTACTACACAGGGAACCAAAGCAAAAGTTGAAACAGGGCTTTGGAATTGTACATAATGGGGGACACAGTGTAGCCCCAAAGGCCAGCATCCTTTCCTCAGGGAGCCCTTAATACCACTTCTTTTCTGGGGAGAAAGTTAAGGTTCAGGATGCTGGTGTCCTCCAGCTGACCTGGTGAAGCAAAAGAGCTGGAAACACATCTCCATTCCTGGGGCCTATTGTCTCTTGATCACCAAAACTGCAGGTTGAAATATGAAAAAAACACTTGGTCTAGCCAACAATGTGGGGTCAACAGATAAAAGTCAAGCTCAACTCTATGGTCAAATATTGAAGTACTAAATCTGTAAAATAGAATCTTCTTTAGTTATTACCCATTAAATACATTTCTAAAATCTATTTTCCAAATAATTCCTAGCCAACTAACTCTGTTATTTTTCTTAGAAATAGCCCTCTCGGATGCATTCTGCTGTATTACAGGGAACTAACTCCCTGTCCCACAGTCCAGAACAATTTTTTTTTATTATCTATGTTTTAATATACCATGATATAAAAAGAATACTTCCTCTCCCAAAGTAAATTTCATTTTAGAAGTATGGTTTTGCACAAATGAAAAGTCATCTGTGTGTTAAGTGAAAGTATTATGAATATTTACAGTAATAACTGTATGGCAATAAGACTGTGAGTTTGTTAAGCTTAACTTGATTTGACGTAGATTTCTGTCTTCTTATCTATTGTTTCAGAATTAATAGGTTTTTTTGATTTTTATTTTCCTCATTGATCATGGTGACCCATACATATATATCTTTTGGTCTGTCAGCGTCACTTCGCCTCTATAGAGTAACCCTTTGCTCACTGGAACCAATGGATTTAACTTTTGATGAAAAAAACAACACATTGGGTGTAATGTCACCTGCTTGAATTAGGACAACAGAGAAGATGAAAGCTCCTGTGACAATTCGGGTAGAAAGATATGGAGTGGTGTTCCTCAAATGGGGAATGAGAGAGTGAACCCAATTTCGCTTCCTCAGAAGGCAGCACACTTAATTTTTAAATTTTGTGTTTATTTATTATTTACTTTTTCCTTTGACTTCAGGTTCTTTTTTTTAATCCATTTATTTTTTATGTGTATATATTCATGGAGTACTACACTGATACACTGCACTGTGCTGAAGTCAGGGCCTTCGGTGCATACACCAAGCAACTTGCCATCATCCACCCGCTCCCCATCCTTTCCCCCACTCCCCGACCCGAGTCTCCACTGTCCATCATTTCACACTCTGGGCAGCCTACTTTAAAAGAAGTAAACAAGGAATCTCAGTGGCTGGATGGAGATACAGGCATTAGAGTGTTGCACGGATTTTCTGATTGACTTGAGGCAAAATTATTTACCTTCTCTTAGCCTCAGTTTGTTCATTTGTAAAATGGACATAACAAAAGTACCTGACTCATAGGATTGTTGTAACATTTTTCAGTGAAATGATGTACATCTGGCTCCTAGTAAGTGAAAGTGATTTATTATTCTAAAGGAACCCAAGGAGAAGCCTCCCTGGCTGCGCATCTCGTGTGATGGACAAAAGTGGATTTCAGGGTGTGTTGAGCAAGCTGATAGAGGAATGGTGTCAGGGAGATTGGCAGTAGGTGCTATCTTCTTTGGACCTAGCTAACAGGATGGGATTTACTCAGTAATGGGGACTGATACGAAATGCTGTAGGAAATGGGAGGGGCTCTGCAGGGCCAGCTCAGAGGTCACTTGATTACTTGACCCCTTGAGACTGTCCTATTCCTAGGGTTACACACATCAAGTAGAAGTGCCGCAGGTAGAACTATAGATATATTGGCCTCTCTCAATTTTTAAAGGATTAAATCCAGTAAAGTATACTGACATTAATACTGAAACATCCTAACCATTATTTAATTTTTATGATTCAGAAGAGACGTCAGGATTTAAGGTCATTAAAACATACATATAGCTGGGCGTGGTGGCTCACGCCTGTAATCCTAGCACTCTGGGAGGCTGAGGCGGGCAGATAGTTCTGAGCTCAGGAACTCAATCCAGTCCTTCAATGGGGAATGAAGAAGGGAGGTTTTCTTTTCCCCTTTCCTTCTTCCCTCTCAGTTCCTTCTTTGATGTCAGTGAACCTAGAAAAGCCGGTGGTTTCTGTGAAACAGAGCACAGAGCACGTGTTCTGGATCCCAGTTACCAGCTGAAGTGGAACCAAATGAAGGAGCCAAGATGTGAAGCCAGAGAGAGTTTTGACATTTGAGGGAAGGGTGGAAGGGTGGCTGTAGTCATTTCCAAGGAGGGAGGGCATGCACTCTTATTTAGAGAGTTCCACTGGCATGTTTATTATGTTAGAGGACATCCAAGGAGTTCTGTTGTTCTCTGACAAAGATTTAAATCACTGATCACCAGTGTGTAGAAATAGCCATGATGGCCCAAACCATCTACTTACCTTGTTGTAGTTAGAAACTGACATCTGGGTAACCAACCAGGAGGACAAAGACCACTTTTTTTTTTTTTTTTTACAAGTTTTTTGTCTTTGGCTCATTTTCCTGTTTCTCAGTGATAACCGTGTTTTTATATTTCAGTGGTTATTCCAATGGGATTCTGGGTGAGAGAGTTATGGAATTTGTGGGTGCAAATTACTGTCTTAAAAATGGGACATTCACATGGCACTTCTGAAGAATGAAAGGCTTTTGAGTAGGTATTTATCAGAAGCTATAGTTTCTGTGCTTTGTACCCCAAACATTGCAGTGATGAATCTGACAGATAAAGCACAAGAGGAACTTCCAGCCAAACCAATTCATTCATTCATCCCCTCATTCATTCACTTATAAGACATTTTTCTTCACCACCTACAACGTAGTAGTCATTAGAATTATAAAGAGGAATGAGAGTTCAGGGCCTTTATTAAAAACCCTCATATCTGTGTCTTGTTATTTTTCAAATTATTTGTCGTTAAAATGGTGGTAGGAAGTCCTAGCGGGGCTAAATTTTATGTTGCTTCCAAACCCTGTGTATTTCTTGAGTAGAGGCTGATGAACTGACTAGAATATTCCAAACTCTGTGTATTTCTTGAGTAGAGGCTGATGAACTGACTAGAATAACCACAGCACTTTGCCATGTGAGACTGAAAGAGAAATTGCATCAGTCGGGGTTCAACAGGAAAGCAGACTCAGTAGGAGATTGATATTAAGAGAGTTATTGCCAGGAAAATGCTTACTCAATTGTAGGGGCTGGCTGAGTAAGTCTGAAATCCACAGGGGAGGACCTCAGGGAAGGCACCCTGGAACGCTCAAGCCTCGTGGAAGCTGCTGTCCACTGGCAGAATTGGTTCTTTCTCAGGGGAGCCTCAGTTCTGCTTTCAAGACCTTTCGACTGGTCCCTGCCCCCAGATATCTAGCACAATCTTCTTATTTAAAGTCAACTGATTATGGGCATCAATCACATCTACAAAAAACCTTTACATCAACACTTAGATTAGTGTTTGATTGAATAAATGTTGGCTATAACCCAGCCAAGCTGACATATCAAAAAGACCATCATAATAATGTTTGAAAGAAATTTGTTTGAAGCTGTACATTTTTATGGATAAGTAATGGCCATACTATCTCATTCCACTATTAGTTTTCTAATGGTATATTGACATTATTACATTATTTGGGCTGCGTTTATATAATAAAACATCACAAGTTTGATAGAATCAATGAAATGAAAAAATAGACTCAATTTTGGATTAACTTGGTCAATTTATAAACTAAGACTTAAAATGTGTATCTAGCTGTGTGAGCAGCTTGAGGACACAGTCTCTGGCTACTAATACTTCTCTTTACCACTTCAGCTCATTTATTGAAAGGCAGCATTCAATATATACCAGCCATGGTCTTGGGATCCAATTTTGAAATGGAAAATTTACAGACTGAAATTTAAGAACATTCTATTTCAAATTAGAAAGGTTAAATAGCAACATGGTCATTGGTGTTTAATTCATTTCAGCATGCCTTATTCATTTATTTGTTCATTTGTTAATTTATCCAATCTATATTATTTTGTTGAATAATGGTCTGGTTAAAAGCACAAGCTCTTGAGTTAAATGCCATTGATTTTTAGTTGTGTGACCCTGCAAAAGTTATATAAAGTCTCTCAGCCAGTTTCCTCATTTGTGAAATAGGAATAGTAACATTACATCATAGATTTGTCTTGAGGACTAAATGAGTTTATCCATGCAAAGTGAGTATGTACTCCTTGAAGTTATGAGCTTGACTTTTCATCTTCATATGTGTTGGCACAGCACAGTGATTGATAAAGGCATTCAAACTGACCATAGCAGCACACCCTGATGTGCCCTGCGATGGTGGGATGTGCAGAGCTCACACTGGCGTGAAAGTACTCCTGCACTCTTGCTGTGGAGGGGCATTTTGGCCTTCAACTGCCCACACAGATAATGAATTTTAACACCTCTTCAAAACTTGGCATTGAGATTAATGATGCAATAAAAGAGAAACTGTTCTACCAAGAAGCAACAATTTAAAGAGAAAACAATATTGACTTTTTTCATTATTCAGAGAACAATTTCTAGGTTGTAATGTAATGTTACTAATGACTGAATGTCACTTTCATTGATATTTCCCTACTGAAAGTTGTTAAGTGAAATCCACATTATAGTTGTCTTATTATCCAAGCATTATGTGGATACTGGGTCGATTTTAACTTTGTCTTCAGTGTTTTACATATTTCTCTCTCCCCTTCTTTTCAGTGCACTCATCCATTTCTCCTGTAAGATTTTATTTTGCTTCAGTTATTTGGTAGCATGTAAATACTTCTTGACATTACAAGTAATTTTCACCTGTTCCCAGGTGATTTTTGACATTGAAAGTAAATGACTGTACATGTATATTTCCAAAGAACTTCTGCGCAGAGAAGTTAACTCGCTTTATGAATGCAAGAGATATATTTTCCAGCTATGTATAATAAATCTGCTTATATCTTTGGGATGTTTTTTGACATTCACAGATTTTATTAGGTTACTTTTCACCCTAAAATAAATTGCCTGTCAATGAGTTGTAACACATTAACTATCAACAAAGAATGTAATGAAACAGAGGAATATTAAATTATAAATAAATGTATAAATGGCATTGTCTTAACAACAGGAGGCTTATCATAGTTTAGTTTGTGGGGCATATGATTACATTCCCATCATTGTTCACAGACAGGACAACATCACATATAACCCTTTTTGTTAGGCTCATGTTGCATAAAATGGGACTCAGACACCTGCTTCTCATAAAGTTTTACACATTCTAATTTATTGAAAATCTTTTATACTTGCTGGAGTTTTTTTGCTGATAGTGTTTGTATATGGTGAGTTATAAGTCACATTCGACCCTATCTGTGGGGGCTGCATATTTTGGGATGGAAGGAATCATGCACAGCAAAGTAGAGAATGGGGCTTGATTTTTATGTAATGTGTCTTGGATGCAACTTTTCTTGCTCTTTGCTTCCTTGGGCAAGGAAATTTATCTTGCTTCTACCTATAGGCTCAGAACATCCCACACACAGGCGATGGTTGGCTCATTCTCAAGGTATATTCTTGCTCTTCAGCTCATTCTGCCTTGTATCAGAGTTATTTATATACCGAGCAGAATACCTGGCACAAAGTACATACACACACACATTTACGCTCACATAGCAGCTACTGAGAGCTTGAAAGCATGGCGTTAACCTCCATGTACACATTATCATATGTAATCGTCACCAAATCTATGAGGTAAGTACTCTTATCATCCCTATTTTACCAAAGAAGAAATGGAAATACTGGGAATTTTAAAAACTTGTTTAAGGTCATGGAACTAGTAAGGGAAAAAGCCAGGCTTTGAAATGGAAGACATTATACTCCAAAAGTCACATGCTAGACAGCTGAGCTATTCCTTCTTTTATTCACACATGGTTGCATGAATGAATGCCTGGCTGTCTCCCCCACCCAACTGGAAGGTTCTTGCATCTTTTCTCTCTGTAGCCTATATAGCACCTGCCATGGACTTGGCACCAACACATGCTGTTGACTCAACAGTACACTTGGCCAAGAACATGGGGATTTCTGATCTAAATATCTTTCTATATCAAGCCCAACCCAAAGAAAATGTATTTCACTGTATAGTTGATTTATTTAAAGCAAAGGAAAAGATGTAGGAATCACAGATTGACCATGGTCCCAGTGTAAGCTTCTACTGTAATACAAAAAGCTAACATACTCTTGGGAATAATTAAGAGAAGTTGACATTTGAGAGATAATAGCTAATTAGAATCTCATGATACTAACACTTTACAAAGAGCCTGGAGAAACTGGAAGTGTCATGTAAGAATAAGTGAGATGATTTAAGGTGTTAAACTGGGTGTTTGTGAGGAAATGACTTGAGAATGTTTAACATAAAGAGATGCTGGTTATGGCTCCAAACATAGGAAGATTTGGGGAGAAAATGATAATGACCAATTTTGTATTCAATTTGAGCACAAGAAAAAGTGTAGTTCAAGTAACAAGTTTGGTCTGGCATTCATTATTCATCCAACATATTCCTTTAATGTCTGCTATAATCATAGCAGTATGAAGGAAATTTTGACCATAAGAGCTTTAAAAGAAGAAAAAAATCTGTACACATTAAATTATATAGTTCCCACTGTCCAACTGAAGTGGGAAATTTTTTCTTGGCTCTACTGTGTAGAAGGGATTCATTTTACTGAGCCTTACATAGGATAATTTTGCAAGAAAAGGCCTTATCTTTTCAAATAGACATTTTCATCCCTAAACATTTTGTAAAAATAGATGGCAAACATTTTAATTTAGCATTTTTTCAGGAAGTCAAGATAACAAAGTCCACTTGGGCAGTGTAAAGGCAATTTATGTGACCAAAGCGTTTGTATCCCCGTAGTATCCTGAAACTGAAAAAAAAAAGAAGAGAAAAAATAACAAAGTCCAAGTCTACTGATACCTGATTATATAGCATAATGATAATACTTAGCTAATCTGTAAGAGTGGAGATATTCTATGGGGAATAGAGATGTTCTCTCTTAGGTCTGAAACCAAACAGAAAATTGTCAATTTGTGACCTATTTGCTTTCGTTCCCTTGGGTCTAGAATAACGTATAGCACACTGACAGTCTTCAAATGTTTATTATATTAAATGGAACCGATTGGTTCCGTCAGCCGTGAGCAATATGAGGCTAAGGTCCGTGTCAGATTCATCTGTTAGTCCCTACGGTGTCTAATATAGTATCCAGCATATGGTGAGTATGTTCAGGATAATTACACAGAAAACTTGTTTGCTCCATATTTAAATGTCTGGGCATACTGGATTTAGCTTAAAAGAATGAAATTGAAAAATCTATCATAGATTTACGAGGTTTTTCAATTGAATAATAATTAGGTAATACATTCAACTACTGGTTAAGATGCTCCTCATTTATGATGATAAAATTATCTCATAAGCCAGAAACAGAAAGTTAAACACCACATGTTCTCACACGTATGTAGAAGCTAAAAAAAAGTTTATCTCATAGAAGTAAAAAGTAGGACAGAGGATACTAGAGGCTTGTAAGAGTAGGGATAGGGTCTCACTCTGTTGCCTAGGCTGGTCTCAAACTCCTGGCCTCAAGTGATCCTACTGCCTTGGCCTCCCAAAGCACAGATTATAGGTGTGAGTTACTGTGCCCGGCCCCCATTCCATTTCTAACAAAAAATATTAAAAATTTATTCAAGAAAAGGGAACATTGTGAAAGGAAAATAAAACTTTTGCAAATATTGGAGTCATGAGATACTACAAAAAATTGTTTTATGAAATGCTGAAACAAATCTTGTCACAAAAACCAGGAAAAAATCTTCAGATACATGCAATGATCAAAACATTTAATATATTGTAATTTATTTCCTGCTAGGAACTCAAATCAAGAAATATCTTATTTTTACAAATATTCTATAAAATACAAGGGAAAACATTTTTTAAAAATGTATAGACACAAATGATAAATTAATTCAATTGGTAAGAAATTCTAAAGATACAACTTTTCATACATCAGTACCCCGGTGGATTGTAAATGTCACTCAAATACTAAAAGGTCAGATTCTGAGATCTATTCCTGCATTAGCACTCCTCATATACATATAACCTGTCAACCTTTGAGTACTATATACTCTAGTCAGCCAACTTAAGATGGTCAGTTATTTTGCCAAAGCTTCAAAATGAGGACCTTGAAATGGGAAGACTGTTCCCTTAAGGGAGATTTAAATTTATCATATATAAATCATAACATAAGGCTTTACTTTTTCCTGGAAATTCTATTCATTCTATCAGATTGTTTTCTCTAATTGACAATAGTGCTGTATTGTCTTTATTTTCAAACTTTATATTTTTATAGCTGGTAGTTAAAGATTGTTTAAAAATTTTCTAGCTGTTTTTAAAATTTTGGCCTTCTATATTAAATAATAGAATAAGCTCTCAGATTCTACAACGGATTCCTAGTTTATAATTTAGTTTGAGAAGAAATTTATATCTTTAAAATAGTAAGCTTTCCCACCCAGAAAGATGATGTGGGTTTCAATTTATTCAACGTTCATTTTATGTTCTTTAGTAGAATTTTTTAGTTTTCTTTACATGGAATCATAGAATTTCTTTCTTTTCTTATATCTTCATTTTTTTTTGTCTTCTTTCATTGACTACAATTTCTAACCATTTTTTTTTTAATATTGATACTAGAGAGCATCCTTGCCTTATTCCAGTCTTTAATGGGATTCTTTTAGTGTTCAGTAAATGTAATCCTGGCTACTGTTTCCAAATCATTTATCATTTATCATTTAATATCATTTATCATTTTAAAAAGTCATTAAACTACTAGTTTATTATGAAATTTCTTTAAATCAGGGAAAATATTGAACTCTATCAAATTTTCACATCTATCAAAAAGATCATATAGATTTTCTCTTATAATTCATTTATTTCATACATTATATTAATAAGTTTTAAAATATTGAACCATTTTTGGTAGTGTGACTCTGAAGAACTTGTTAAACAATGGAACCACTGAAAAAGTTTAATTTTTAAATTTTTAAAGCTGAAAATTAAACTCTGAAATAGAAAATTCTAAGATACTCAGGATGTCTGTAGGGCTCCATAGACAATATTCTTATATGGAAGATATCTCTTTTGTTTGATATATTTGCAATATATGAGTGATGTATATTATATATAAAGTATATACATATATACAAAATCACTGTGCTCTGTCTCTACATCAATATTATATAGAATATTGAACACCTAGAATATAGAATTATATAGAATATTGAACATTCTTGATAGATGTTTTATTAACATTGTTATCTGTCTATATAGTAAATTTTAGCTTACCATTAATATAAAAGATGAACCATCTGTAACCTAATCTTTTGGTGGTACTTTAAAAACTTCCAATAAATGATTATATACTACAATTAAGAAATCACCAGAAAGAGAAAGCTAATGAATGTTATCTAATTCTTTTTCTTGTTTTTCAGAAGATGTAACTTTAAGAATATCATATTTCAGATAGGGAAGAATACACATTTAATGAGGGAATTTACTGCATATGTGTAATTAATGCAACAGATGTTTAGTACAAATGGTTGATAAATAGTGTGATGAGAGAATATGAAATAAAACTTGAAACATATATATAAAATGATTAATTGTATAAGTAGAGAGTATCTGTAATCTGCTAGAAGTTTTTCTTTTTCTGGTTTTTTTTTTTAACTTTTTTGTGTGGGGTTTTTTTAATTGAAGAGACATTTATCCAATTGTTTTGCTTTTCTTGAATGAGAACAGATAACTGAACTTGTGCTTTTGTTGGAGTAAGGTTTCTTTGCATAATTGACATTTTCAGCCAGATAATCCTTGGTTGTGTGGGCTGTCCTACACGTTGTGAGCTGTTCAGCAGCATCCCTGGCCTCTACGTACTGGAAGCCAGTTGCAACCTCCTGTTATTACAACCAAAATGTCTCCAGACAATTTCCTGTGGGAGACAAAATCTCCCCCACTTGAGAACCACTGCCTTAAGATGGGACAGTAATCATGAACACAGACAAGAGTCAGTTCAGTATAATGGAAGCCTTTGGGCAAAATGAAATAGATAATAGATTAACCTGCTTCCTTACACCTATCGAGGGAAACACAGCCATATTCGTTCTAAGGGCCTCATGTTTTTGTCATCACTCTGTCTCTCCCTGCCTCTGTCCTTCTCTGAACCTGCTTCCAACTCCCTTTCTTTCATCCTGTCTTTTTTTCTTCCCTTGGTCTCAACGTTTTTCTCACTTATGACATAAAACCTGTGATCTTTTTTTAAAAAATACTTTTGTTAATAAGTGGGCATTTTGGGATCTCTTGGGGCTTACACTGTTGGTTGTCACTTTTCGTTGTACTATTATCTACAGGCAAGACTGGCTAGTATAAATGGGACTCCCTGTGCTCTGGGTAAGGACTAGAGTGAAAAGAACGCTCTGCTGAGGGTGCTCTGACAGGACATCGGGTTGCATGAGTGATGGAAAGCGTCAGAGTTGCCAGACAGAGAAGCAAGGAGGAGAGAAGGTGACTTCTTTACTCTTTGATTGTATAGACATAAATAACTTGCTCCAGTTGAAATACAGTTGGGATGGAGGGAGCCATTCTAGTTACAGATGGTCATCTTATCTCAGGCCCTTTGTTTTCTGCCCTTTCCAAAATTTTCACTGAAAATCCAAGGACTTCAAAAATGAGACAAAATATGTATCTATGCAAATATATTTCCATTGCCTTCCAAACAGTCTTGCCATGTTTCTGCAAATACCCGTAGAAGTAGCTGTGCTCATGTTCTGCTGGTGAAAAAGAGGAGATTGCTATACATTTTCAGATGCTTAGCAATAAACATAAAAAAGCTCAGAAATGCTCCTTTCCTTTAATCCTGATAATGGACTTCTGAATTTTGTCCTAATCAAACAAACAAAAACAAGCAAAAAAAAAAAAAAAAAAAAACCCAAATGACAGAAATGCACAAAAATTTAGTTATAAAAGTTTCCTTTTAATATGGTTTATGTTAGCAAAACTTATAAATGAGCTAAATGTCCTACATTAGTGGATTGTTACAGTATATTTACTTAATGACAAATTATATTGTTATTAAAATTATGTTAGAGAAAAATATTTAATAACAGAAGAGATTCATAATATATTAAGTATTAAAGCATGCTACCAAATAATTTTGTAGGGAAGGTTTTAAAAAATAATCATTTAAAAAATTTATCTATGGATATGTGATACAATATAATAATGATACATTAACATATTATTTACTAATAGTTGTTATCCTCAGGTGGTACGATTTTATGTGATTTTATTTTTTCTTACTTTCTAATAGGTATTTTATAAATTTCCCACAATGACCATAGATTCTTTTTAAAATACAAGTGAAATAAAGGTTTTTAAAATTTGAGAAAATCTTGTGGAAGACTATGAAAAGAAACACCAATGATATGTATGTTTGCTGCTTGTGAAACCCTTATTTCATCTGGAATCTTCTCTGATACTTTTAAAAGAACATGAATTAAAGAAAACTTTATTTTCAGGTCACATTTTTACACATGTTATAATAAAAAGAAAAAGGCACAAAAACCCAAACCCTCTGTTAAGAATGTTAGTATGTTAGGAAAAGTGTTGAATAAAACCTGAGAAAAATTACACAGCAGCATTGTAATGGAGAATGTTCTATGGTGGGTAAAACAGCTTGTTATTGGTTTTCTAACTACTAGAAAGGAAAGAAATAAAAACAGTAACACCCATTACATTTATTTGTAGTCTTTACCAGAAAGTCTTCTAACCTAAAGCATGTGAATGTGGAAGAATTAGTAGGTTGTGGTGGTTCTGTGCTTTATTCAGGGACAGAACTCTTGAGACCTGGCAGTCACAATGATACGCCCATTTGTCCTTGGACATTGTGTTAACTGGCCATCAGAGAGTGTTCAGAGAGAGAAAGAAGAAAAGATTAGAGAGAGGTAGTATTCAGAGACAAAAGGAAACGATGCTTAAAAACATTTTTTTTGGTCATTGCAGAGGTGAAAATGAAGTATATCAAGTTACCCAAGCCTATCTCTCTTGTTTAACTTAGGAGAGCATAGGTTCGTAATGTAATAATGGCACAAAATTAGAAGAGAGAAAACTAAAGAAATGGATGAAATGATCATAAAATAGGAAAACAACTGGTTTCAAGGATAGCAGCGTGCCACGGTCTACTGGTTTACTTCCACGGATGTACAGTCTTACATGTTTTCTGCCTCTTATCATTGTATCTTCATTTGTAATAGGATACTTTCATTGCATTAAAAAGAGGAAAAACTGTCTCATTTTAAATTTGCAATTGTCATTTCATCTCACAATCGCTAGATCCTTGACTTCAGTGACTGCACCTGCATATCCAGGGAGGCGGAGCCCTGTGGCAGCACTCCCCAAATCCCACACAATAAAACCATCTAATCCCTGGGAGATTTGCAAGGAAAACACAAGACTTTGTCAGATCTAGTGGGGAAATGCTGTACCCAATAGTCTCATCGGGGAGAGTCTAAGTGCGCACCAACGCAAAAAGCTCTGAGAGGGTGAAAACCAAACAAACTTTGCTTAACTTTGTCTGACCTGGATTTCCTAAGCTTTTGTGCACAGAAACTTTCCTTTAGTAACGCTTGTTAACATCCTGTGGGCCGAGTGTTCTATGGAAGGAACACAGTTTAGAAAGTGCTGGTTAAGATAATTCAAACTGTAACAAGGTAGCTTAATTATTCTGATTATTTGGCTGAAAGTGTTCCCCCCACCCACAAGGGCAGAATTATCAGCACTACTATGCCATTCACACTCTGGTCTCAAGTCAGGCCTGGGTTTCTGTGTTTTAAGAAATCTCTCCAGGAAATTAGAACGGGATGCTGGCTTTGGGAATCATTGCACGGGATTTAAAACAATGCCAGTATTATCACCAATTTCTTCTTTAAGATAACTTCTTCTTTTTGTTTCTTCGTATCTCTTTATCAGTGCCTGTTGACTATCTGCCATGGAGGCAAATAAACCACAGGAATGCTAAGGAAAGTGTTCTGGAGGGTGTATGCCACAAAGTTGGCCGCTCTCATTTTTAAGCAATAGTGGTGGGAATAAATCCTTAGCAAGTTGATCAAAAGAACTAGTAAGAGCATACAGAAAGAGAGAGAAGCCCTAAGAATAAGGACTCTTTCTTTCTGTTAATAAAATCAACAGTGATCTTCGTGATGTAGCTTCCCCTGTCTTCTCGACTTCTGTCTATTTTCTGCACAGGTCCCACTTCCACCCCCACATTCCTCCCGGTGGTCCAGGAGGAGACATACCCTCCCCCCTTTCTTGCAGAGACCTCGCACAACAACAGTGGTGCCCAGAACACCTGCTCACCTAGCATCTGGATGTGCGGTTGGCTGGGGTGCCCAGGCAGCCTTTCACGTCTTTCTTTGTGCCTTTGTAGTCATCTCTATGACTACAAAGATGTGTTCTGATTTGCTCCAGCAATATGTAAACTGTTTGACATAACAGCGATTCAGTCTCCATAGCAGGGGTGGTCCTTCTACCCCACAATTTCCCTCTACTCTTGAGCTTCAGGTAGGACAGAAAAACACAGCAATCGCTGCAAGAGCTGCCGTATTTACTCATGTTTCTGTCCTTTTTGAATCCTTTCCCTTCCTTATAGACCACATGTTGGAGTGGAGGAAACTTAATTTTTTTTAAAGCTTCCTCATTTGTCCTTTCCTCCCCTGACAGTGACTGCTGCTGCAAGTGGGCAGTATTCCCCTTGCCCAGCAGACGCTAAACGATGATCAGGGCCTCATCCTTCAGGGAGAGTCCACAGCACTCCCTTGTGGACAGCTGCGCATCCTCCTCCCTCCCCCTCAGGTTGTGTAGATTGTTCTTTCACCATCTCTGGCTGGGGGCACGGTGCTGTTGGCTGGCGGGTGCACTGTTCATGCTCTAAGGGGATGGAAGCAGTACCCTGGACTCATATTTGCCTTCTCCTTCAGTGGATCCAAAGGTGTTATACTCCCAAATATGAAGGGGAGAAGTTCAGAAAATCACCTGGAAATAGTCATCCCACCCCGCTGCCTCATCTCTTCCTCGTAACGTCTCTTTCATTTTATACTCATAAGCAGTAGGTGGTAGCGTCCAATAAATCTTGCTAGTGATTGCTTTCAACTTTGGATTTCTTGGTGTTCTTTAGGAAATAAGGTCGGCAAGCTCAAACTTCATGAATTCTTCCACAATGGCCAACGCACAGTCTGTTTGAAAACAGTGCATTCAATGGAATTTATCTGTTCGTGTCTACGTTTCTCACCAGACTCTACCCTCATGGACTCCGCACAGTGACAGGCATATTGGCAGCACCATGAAGTATTTCTTAAATTGAGCTATTGAATCCCACTCGCATGTTGACACCTGTGGGGTCTTGTCCTTCAATGACCAGGAGTAATTTCCCTCTTCCCTGTGCTTGAATAATAGTTGGTTACAGCTCTGTCACAGGTTCTGCCATAGAAAATCATAGTTGTTTTTGCATTTGCCTTCCACACCAGGTGTGAATGCCTTGAGAGCCAGCATTGCATGGTATCCATCTCTGCTTCCAAAGCGCTGCACAGCACTGCGTGTGTAGCAGGGCCTGGGGTTTCTTCACCACACCTTCAGGTGTGCAAAGACACTGTGGCTTCTTTACTTCCTATGTAGGATCTGATCTTCTTCATAAGCCCCACCCTGCTGGGTCTGGGTCTGTAAAGGGGCAGTTTGTGTGTGTGCGTGTATGTGTGTGTGTGTGTGTATGCGCACGCGCATGTAGAGAGAGAGAAACTAATTATAATCTAATAATTTAAATGCTCTTTTTAGGTAACGCTCTTAAAAAATCTAAGTGCTTAGACTTTGAGATTTCCTTGTTCCTCTCCCTGTTTCTCTGTAAGACAGCACGAGTCCTCGTATTGTCCTCTGGCACCTTTTGACTCCATGTGATGTCTCTTGTCCGTCGGTCACTGGAAGTCTTAGAGATGTTTCTAGCAAAGGTCTGTAGCTGTGTTTCTTTCACCGACATGGCCCTGCTCAGCTCCTCCCGGCACCATGGATCCTGCTGCAGTCTGGACATAACTCCTGTTTGGTTCCTGCCTGTCCCTCATCCGTGGCAGCACCCCTCGTAATCCCCCAGTTGGCACTATCGGCTGCTTGCTCTGTCCCTATGCAGGGCACAGGGGACCTCAACACCAGGAGCCCAGGAAGACTCAAGGGATCAGAGCTGTGGCTCCCTCTGCCTCACAGCTCACTCTGCTGCAGCTGTCCTGGGTCCGTGTGAGGGCATCCTGGGAGTTGCCATGGGGGTCATCTCCTTGCTGAGTTCTAAAAGGAAGTGGAGCTAAGCTCCCTGGCTCTCAGCTCTCTGGTTGACCCATCTAACACTCTCTTGCCTCAGGACTTTGACTAGGACCCCAGCGGATGTCTCTTTGCTGAGATTCCTCTTTGCCCTCCTCCTTAGGGGCTTGTCATGGTGGGAATGGCTGCTGGCAGTGGGGACGGGGGGATGAAAACACAGAATACTTTCCTCTGTCACCCATTAGTGCATTGAAGTGGTGGAAATCACTGCACTAGGAGGAACTAGGGTTTTAGGTGAGGGAAGTCAAAATGGTAGGTTGCCTAGGCCACAGGTTTTAGCTTTTCACTTCCTATTCCAGTGGCATCTTTTTTCCAGGACACATGTGAATACAGGGCCTAAGGAAGAGGGGAAGGAAGGAATCCACATCTAGTCTGTAGTAAGCAGTAGCAAATACCCCACGGCCGAAAGTCACACACAGAGGTGGCTTGGGCTTGGCTGTTCATCCACCGTATGTGTGACTATAGATTTTAAAGACCGGCCCCACCTCCAGCAAAGATGCTCATTTTGTTCTCATTTCCACCAGGGCTGGACCAAGTTCAGCCATTTCTCAGACTCTGTGGGGAGGCCCATATGGAACCTGCCGGGGCTTGCCATTGGCTCTGCTGGGCCGCGGCAGTGCAGGCAGGGAGCATGGCAGGGTGTGGAGAAAGGAAAGCTCCCTTGCTAGAAACACTCAGCACCGTAGGCGCGAACACCACACCACTCTTTACTCTTTCCTCTTTCCTCGAGATTTTACAGTTCTTCTGTACACTTTGAGAGAGTCGATAGCAAGTGCTGAATATTTTGTGATTCTCTCTTTGTCTCTTTTTCCTTTAATAGAGAATCATTTAAAGGAATTGTTTCTTCCTCTTTCTAGTTCTCAAGCCAGAATCTGAAGCCCAACAGAGGTCATCTGCAAAAGTTCATTTTACCTGCAGTAATAGAATATATTACCACATTACGTAGGTTCAAATATCATTAAAAATTATTTAGAAAGTATGTGCCCAGATTTAGGAGGTTTTAGAAATCCTAAGTGAGGAAGGCCTGGTACAGTGGAATCTCATGCTGCTCATGAGGAACAAACTCCAAAGCACTAGAGAATGTTTTTAAACTGTGAAAATCACCGTCGCGAGCAATGAGGAGTAGTTCACGTGGGGCAAGCGGAGTGATTTATGCAGTTCGATTCATCAGTATTTGCTACAGTTACTGCTAATTTTCTATAAATCAACTCTCCTTGTAAATTCCGACAGAAAATAGTTAACAGGGGATGAGTTTTGTTCCTAAATGGCTATGGGAGTTGGTCCTGTATGAGCGCTTACCTTGTTGTGCTACCTGAGCAAGAACAAGCTTGCGTTTCTAACCAGAGAGAGAAAAGCAGTGCTGGTAAGTGAGATGGAATGCCTGAATAAAAAGTCTCTCCAGTTCTTCTTTTTCTATTAATCTCTAGCAAAAATTTTAAAAAATGGAAAGGCTTTAGGCTTTCGACACATTCAGTTATCAGAATGCACTAGAGCAGACCATGAATGATAATGGACCATGGGGTCCAGATCCCTGCCCACCCTGGACCACAAAGCTATTACAAAATGCTTTATGGTTGGGAGGAAATCGAGTGGTAATTATGTTGAAAACAAACTTGAAATGTTAATAATATGCAATTTTTTCCCTATCTCTTGGAAATGACTATACCATACAATCCTGTCTCCACATTCTTTCACACCCCTACTTACCTACCCTAACTCCATCAACTTCTGAATTTCCTTCTTTTCCTTTTTTTAGTGGAATCAACTCTTATTTATTTTAAAAAATTAATTGAGAAATAATAATCGTATATATTTATGGGGTACAATGTGATGTTTTGATACATGTATACGTTATGGAATGATCAAATCAGGCTAATTAACATATCCATCATCTCACATACTTATCCTTTCTTTGTGGTAAGAACATTTAAAATCCACTCTTTTAGCTATTTTGAAATATACAGTATATTAACTATAGTCACCATGCTATGCAATAGATCACCGGAACTTATTCCTCCTGTCTCACTGGAACTTTGTGTTCTTTGGCCAACATCTCCCCTTTCCCTGTTCACCCCCCAGAGGATGTTATGCTAAGTGAAATAAGCCAGACACAGAAAGACAAATGCTGTGTGTTTTCACTTATATAAGGAGTCTAAGTAGAATGGCGGTTGTCAGAGACTGGATGCTGGTGGTGGTGAATTTCCTTCTTTATAAACACTACGTGGCCAGCCTACCATGGTGAAACTACCCTCAAAATGAAACAAACTTCTTGGTAGCTCACACCTGTAATCCCAGCATTTTGGGAGGCTGAGGTGAGAGGATTGCTTGAGGCCAGAGTTCAAGACCAGCCTGGGCAACATAGTGAGACCCCTGTATCTACAAAAAAATTTAGAAATTAGCTGGGCATAGTGGTGCATGCCTGTAGTTCCAGCTGCTCAGGAGGCTGAGGCTGGAGGATTGCTTGAGCCCAGGAGGTTGAGGCTGTGGTGAGTGAGCTATGATCACACCACTCCACTCCAGCATGGGAGACAGAGGAAGACCTTGCCTCTATAAAAAAAAGAAAACAAAACAAACAAACAAACTTCCAAGGATGACCTGGAAAGAGAGAGGGAAAATGCAAGTCATGCCTCATACCTTATAGATCCCAAGGGATCACTGCCAATAAAGGTGGAATTGGTGACCCTTTAGTGAAATCACTGGGATTCTTCTTCCCTCCTTTTGTTAGCTTGATGAACATTCACTGGCATTTTGGTTTCTTCAGTTGATGCTGAGAACCTCCATCCATCTTTCTCAAGGTTTTCTCAAGGCTGGAGTCTGGTTCCTACCAAGCACCAAACATCGCTGGTTATAGCCCTCGTTGGACCCTCTACAAAGTCGTCAGACATGGTTAACAGCTCACTGATAAGCATTTATCCGTATTCCCAGCTGCTGCTGAAGCCAAGCAGGAGAGTCTGGGAGACACTAAATAAGACAGAGAGGCCCTTAGTAAGCCAGCTGGGGAAGGACAACTTATGTCTAGCCTGTTATCATCAGTATTCCATTGAGCTGGATGACTGTGTCCCACTTTTTAAAATTAAACTCATTTTGAGGTAATTATAGATTTACATTATTGTAAAAAAATAATGTAGAGAGATTCCTGTGTACATTTTACCCAGTTTTCCCCAATGGACAAATTTTGCAAGACTGTAGTATAATTTCACAACCAGGATGTTGACATTAGTACAATCCACCAATCTTATTCCAATTCCTCCGATTTTATTGTCCTCGTGTGTGTGTGTGTGTGTGTGTGTGTGTGTGTGTGTTTGTGTATTCTATGCAGTTTTATTGCTGTGTATGTTCAAGGTACAGAATAGTTCTGTGGTCACTAGGCTCCCTGTGCCACCCTTTCTACATGCACTTTCCTCCCACTCTTCCTTCCCCTCAACCCCTGGCAACCACTAATCTGTCTTCCATTTTATAATTCTACCATTTAAAGAATGTTATATAAATGGAATCAGATAGTATATAGCCTTTTGTGATTGGCTTTTTTCATTCAGCATAATTCCCTTGAGAACTGTCTCATTTTTAGCAGATTGATAAAATGTTTGGAGGTATCTAATAATTACGTTGATTATGTCTCTTAGTTTAATAGGATTATAAAGGTAACAAGCAACTTCAATATGCAGTCTTCCATTTGATCCTCTCAAAAGGGTAGAAATTAAAGGTTTAAAGGGAAAAACAAGTGTTGATGACAGGATTACATTTTTTAGGTGTGGCAGAGGCTGGCTTGGCTCTCCACCAAACCCACGACCTCTTAGGCCTATAGCTGGACTACAGTTCCTAGCTTTTCTCTTGGAAAGGTGGGACCCTGTGACGGAATGCTGGACAATGGCCAGAGGCGATGAGTTCCAATTCCAGCCTGGTTCATAAAAACCTCCAAAATATGTCCTTCCGCATTCTTTTTCCTTCTGTGCCAATATTGGAACCCAAAGTTGAATGTAGAGGAGCCACAAGGTGGAACAAACGACCCTGGTTTAGCTGTCCAGGACCTCTGGAACTTGAGAGTTCTGAGTCACTGTAGGTGTCGGCAGGCAGCGGAGGGGAGAGAAACAACAGAAGACTCCACCAGTTCCTTTCCCATCATTTCCTCCCTGCCTGGTGGGGCTGCCTCCTGTCCCACACCGGGAACACGTGCTATCCTCACATACATTCAACGCAGCAGCCTCAAGTCACCTAAGAGGTTCCTCACAGTTTTCTTTGAGTTTTGGTTTTTTTCTTTCTATAATTCTTCTGGAATTAATCTTAAGGAAGGGAGCTATGCTAATTCAGCATCTCTTAACCTTATTTGAAGGTGTTTAATCCATAAATTATTTTTATTTATTTCTGTTATTATAAAAGAAAAAATTAAAGCAGAAGTGGGAAAAAGGTAATCTTGGGTTTATCTTGCTAAAACAAATTATGTTTCTATTATGGTAGAATTCCTGTGATTTTTCTGGGCGAGGGAGCTTTAGCTTCTCTGGATAATCATACCAACCTTGATGCAACTCAGATTGAATGAGAAACTGAATTCAGGGAAGGAAAATGAGGGGGCCATGGGGCTGGGTGGACTGTGAGGACGTGGAGAGATGGGTCTGGGTATATCTATGCATGGGTTGCAACCTTCCTACATCTTCCTCCAAACTTTCTTCTCATTTCTGCTCATCTTCCTTTTCTCATTAGCACCATTCAAAGATGTTTTTAGTTCTTCTCATTTCTCTGGTCTGTTGAGCCAGATGTTGTTGAAGTGGTATGTTTATCAGCAGAGGAAAGTGACAGTGATTCTTTCCACATGAATAGCTGCAAATGAAAAATGGCTTCTGGATCTTACCCCTTGGCAGACTGGCAGGATTTTACCTCCTTCCCCCTCCGCAGTCCCTAGCATGGCCTGTGGTGGATTCTGAACCACACTCTGGATTTTCTTTTTCATTCCTTTTTACTTCTTTCTCCTGAAGAACAAGTAGGTTTTTATATTAACATCTTTTCCCAATAAATTCTGCCCATCTAGAGTCAAACTTCAGACTGGAAACAATGTTTTCCTTCAGGAAAGCTTTTCCTAGCATAATTGTGAATCTTACACTTAAAAACAAACAAACACTATTTCCTTTTAGCAAAATGTATGAGTGGAGTAGCAGTAAGAACAGGTAAGGGATAAACTGATTTTTAAGAAACAGTTCTTTGTAAGGCCAAGAATGACAAGGAAGTAGTTCCTTTCTAAATCACTGCATTTGACTACTACAGGAACTCCAAAGCAATAACCCAATATTATAAACTCAAAATGGGTTAAAACTTTAACCCTGGGTCATAGTACCTCCCAGAATCCATAAAAATGGCTTCTCTTGAACCCAACAGTGCATTCTTCCTGGTGTTCACATGCAGGAAGTGGGCATGCTCATTTTGGACCCGCAGTCATTCACTGGCTCACTCTCACGCCCACAAACGTGCACCCTGAAAGGAGAGTCACTCTGTAGAGCAGAAACTAGGAGACTGAGTATGTAGGGCTACTCTGTTGCATAGCTTCATGAAAACAAAAGGAATGCAAACATTCATTAGAAAATCCATAGTAACCAAGAGAGTATGTAAGGGTACCCTCCACTGGACATCCAAGGAATGGGTCCATGCTAATGGAATGGAACAATCACATGTACAATAGGATAATTTAAAAGCAATTTATATTGGGGTGTTTTCTTTTTTTGTTTTTTTGTAGTAGATTTTCTTGTCTACTTATGTTGTGCTCGTATTAATATGAAAATACATGTGCATGTCCTCGCACATCCCAGCTGGATCTTGAGAGGAAGAGAGTTGGAATAGTGAAGCGGTGGAGAGGCACAGGCCCAGAACCAAAAGCTTTAAAACAAGTCTTAATATTTGGAATAGTAATTTGTTCTTTTTAATCAAAACCATATTGGCTATATTTGGTTCTTTGCATTTCCAAATAAATTTTAGAATTAGTCTATCAATTTCCGCCATGCAACCTGTGGGGAATTTATTTGGGATTATATTGAGTCTATAGATAAATGTAGGGAGAATTCATATTTCTAAAGTGTTGAGTTTTAGAATTTATGGGCATGGATTGCCCCTGCATTTATTTAGGTCATTTAAACTTCTCTCAATAACATCTTACAGATGTCTATGTAGAGGACTTTTATATAATTCGCAAGATTTATTCTTAGACACTTTTTATTTTGATGCTTTTGTGGATGGTATCATTTTCTAATTGTTTATTGTGTTTATCCAGTGACCTTGAGAAATTCACCTCTTAATCATAACAACTTATTTGCTGATTCTTTTTAGATATTCTTTTTTTTTTCTTTCCAGTCCTTTTGCTATTATTTGTTCTTCTTTCCTTACTGAGCTGGTGAAGACTTCTCATACCATCTTGAGTAGAAGTGATGATAGTAGGCATACTCATGATTTTAGTTATCTCAACAGGAAAGATTGCCATATTTTAGTATTATGTATGATGTTTGCTCTAGCTTTTTAGTTAAAAGACCCAACAGATATCAGATGTAGGAAATTCACTTTCCTTCCTTCTTTGCCAAGATACTTGTCACAAAGAGGTGTTTTCTCAAATGCTTTTGACTCTGTTTTGGTGACCAGATGATTTTTCTTTTTTATTTCTACTAAAATAGTGGGTTACACTTATCCACTGACTTTAAATGTTTACCCAATCATGCATTTCTGCAAGTTTGCTTGGTGTTTGCTGTGGATTTAATTTGTTAAAATTTCATTTGGGATTTTTAATCTATGCTCATGAGAAATATTGGCCTGTAATAATTTTCTTAAAATGTTTTTGTTTGATTTTGGAATCAAAAGTATACTGGCCTCATAAAATGAACTGGAATGTGTTTCCCCTTTTGCTATTTTCTGGAAGACTTTGTGTCATTTTCTTTTTAAATGTTTGTATGAATTCATTGATAAAGTGGTGTAGGACTATAGTTTCTTTTTGGGAAAATAGTAAATTATGGATTCAATTTCTTCACTATACACAGAACTATTTATATTTTATCTTTTTTATGTCAGTTTTGATAAAATTAGGGTTTCATGGAATTTTTCTATTTCATCTAAATTTTTAAATGTATCTACAGAAAAGTATTTATGGTATCCTTTTATTACCTTTGTAGAATCTGTAATAATAGTTTCTTTTTTGTTGTTGATATTGGTTATTTGTGCCTTTTCTTCTTTTTTTCTTGATCAGTCTTACTTGACCTATTAATTCTATTAAGCTTTTAAAAGAACCAGCTTTTGGCTTTGTTTATTATTTCTGCTGTAAGTTTGTTTTCTACTTAAGTTTTTTTCTTGTGTTTATTTTTTGCTATCATTTACTTCCTTTGTATTGACTTGTTATTTTTCTAACTTCTTGAGTTGAATAATGAGATCTCTTATTTTTAGACTTTTTCCTTTTTTAATATATTCATTTAAGGCTATGCATTTTCCTTTAAGCACTGCTTTACCTGCATGCCACAAGTTTTTATGTGTTATATTTCCATTATTATTCAGTTAAAATTATTTTCCAATTTAATCTTTGACCTATGGGCTATTTAGAAATATATTCCTAAATTTCCAAATATTTGAATTATTTCTAGTCATTTTTTTTTTGTTATTGATTTTGAGTTTAGTTCCACTGTTTTCAGAGAGCATTAGCTGCTTGTCACCAATTTGAAATGTATTGAGACTTTTTCTATGACCCAGCACATGGTCAATTTTGATTATTCTTACATGTACACTTGAAAAAAATGGTGAGTTCTGCAGCAGTTGAGTATAGTGTTTGGTACATGCCAATTATGTCAATTTTATTAATGATATTATTCAAAATCTTCTATAACTTTAATAATATTTCTACTAGATAATAAGTTATATAGAGGAGTATATAAAACTATAAGTATGAACCTAGACACCAAATTTTTTCTTAAATGAAAAATTTATTGGATCCCAATAATTTGTTTAAATCTATTTGTACGTCTGCTTTAAGCAGGTATAATTGGGAACCATAGAAGCAAATTCTCTTTTACGTTAACAAAAATTGAAAACTACATAACTAGCCTATTCTTGCCAGTCATAATTTTTTTTTTTTTTTTTGAGACAGAGTCTCCCTCTGTCATCCCTGGTAGAGTGCAGTGGCATTATTGTAGCTCACTGCAAGCTCAAACTCCTGGGCTCAAGTGATCCTCCTGCCTCAGCCTCCTGAGTAGCTGAGACTACAGGCTCCTGCCACAACACCTGGCTAATTTTTCTATTTTTAGCGGAGATGGGGTCTCACTCTTGCTCAGGCTGATCTTGAACTCCTAAGCTCAAGCAATCCATCTTAGCCTTAGCCTCCCAGAGTCAGTCATAATTTTTGTTGGCACTGTTCTTGTTTTTGGTTTGATGGTCACTAAATTAGGAAATCACACACCCCAAAATAACTCCTTTCCCAGAAATTCGTAAAAGCAACCATCCATACCACCACCAAACTCATGCAACACCCAAACAAAGTGCTGTCACATGAGAGAGAATATTCATATTGCCTTGTTTAGAGTATTAGACAAACCTAATTACAATGAAAACACGTATAGTTTTTCTACCTACTTTGTGTGTTCTTCTACTCTGTTGATGGATTGCTCTTTCTAAAATGCAGATCTTATCATGCCATCCCCCCATTCGAAAGTTTTCCAGGGGCTCCCCATTATTTCCAAGAGATCATTAAATTTCTTTGGTTTGGCACATTAAGTCCACCATGGTCTGGCTTCTGCCTTCTTCTGTAGTTTTATTTCTTGACATGCTCCTGAGTTCTAGATAACCATGGAATTCCCTGATGCACTGAATAGATCACCACTATCGGCTGATCTCTCAGTCCAGAGCTCACTATCTCTCCATTCTGTCTGTGTGCTTGACTGGCCCTTGTTTGGCCTTCAAGACAGCTCTGATGGCACCTCCACTGGGGAGGCCCTTCTTATTTGGAGATTTCCCTCCTCTGTGCTTTCTTGGCCCCCATCACACCTCAGCCATCATGCTCACAGGACTGCCCTGTAAGTGCTGACTTGCAGTCTGCCTTCCCTAATTGAGGGAGGGCACTGAATTTCCCCACTTTGTATTCCTAGAACCTGTCCCAGTGCCTGCATGCAGAAGGCATCCAGTCAGTGTCAAATGAGTGTTTCAAGTACAGCCATCTTAATCAGTTGTCATTAATTATAAAAACAAATCGCCAGAAAAATGCGTGGATGGCATCATCAGCTGACATTAAAGCATAAGCCTAAAACTCACTTTGAGGCATCTCATTTGGAGGAGTTGCGTTATTTTCTGTGGCATTTAGGTAGGTGGCAGGAGACGTGAATGACGTGGAGGAGGCAGGTGTGTGGAAGTGCACAGAGACTCCTGTGCCTTACAAGTACGTGGGTGTGATGAACTGAAATGGAGATTTTCATTCAAATGCATTTTCAAGGCTCGTGATTCATCCGGACATGTAGGGGAAGTGCTATAAAAGATCCAGTTCCCTTGCACATTCTTTCAAACTAAACAAAGCCTCTCTGAGACAAAAGTCATCGTCAGCCACACTGGCATTTTGGGACCTGTTTGTCAGTCCTCAGAGGGGGATAACCTTGGGCAGAATGGACAAATATAAACAGGTGTGTTTCCATAGCTTTTATTCTAGTTTATTTTTGCTTTTGCTTTTTGGATGATTTCATTCCGGCAGCGTCTAAAGCTCCTCAAATGTATTTGCTGTCAAGGCATAGTATTGTAGGGTTTTCAGAGACCTCACTTGGGTAGGAAATAGTGTCTAGTCCAGTGTAGAGCAGTTGTCTAAGGTATAAAGTTGAGCCGATAAGTTGCTCTCTAATGAATTTCACCCCTTTGGTCCTAGGAATTATCTTTGTGGAAAAAAAGATGTTCCCTCTTCAACCCCAACGGTCATTTAAATTCCAAAATAAAGTGTCCAGGCCTTTCTTCACTTGGTTCCCCTCTTTCCAATGCCTTTATGCATCCCACATATTGATTGGCACGGGGTCGGGGAAGTCAGCATCCAGGGTTTGCTCTGGCTGTGAGAACACAGAGAACTGAAGTGATGCAGCGTCGCGTCGTATGCCTTGCAGCAAAGAAGCGTAGGGAGAACAGAGCTTACGTGGAGAAACACAAGAGCCACGTGAAGATGCAGTGGCTCCTCCACAATGAAATTACACACTGCCTTAATGGAAAGGCGTCTTGCCAAGGTTTGAAGACACAAGCTATTCCTAAAATGGTGCTGCACTTCTATACTGGAGCTATCGTCTGGCAGCCACGGTGACAGAAATGGATGGAGTGCTGGAAACTGTGAACGTTCACTCAGAAGAGAAACCTTATTTCTATTATTTTTGTTGTATATTTCCCTCCTTCCCTTTTTTCCTTCTTTCCTTTCTTGTAAGACTTACAAGGAAGGAATTTATTTTGAATGCTCAAGAAACAAACTCCCATCAGGTTCCCAGATCAAAAGTCCTTTTGAGTAGTATTAAGAAGCTAGTTATCCTTCTTGCCCAAAATACAGGGTATACAGCTTTCCATGGGACTTGGCCCTTGGGGACATTGCCTTTGTAGCTGAAATACATTCACATGGAAAAACATCTAGACAACTGTACTAGCAAAGCAAAGGCAGGCAGTGGGCCTTCTTGCCTCTTCTAGTCTTCTCTAGCTTTAACAAAAGTACTTCATAATATGAGTGAGAAAGATCCAGGCTATTTTTTAGACAGCCCTTCTTAAGGTGGATTAAGGTCTAGGGAAAACCTGCACTATGGTGGAAAATAGAGAAGAGTCCTTATTCCTGGAGACTTTAGTAATTTTTGAAACTAGTACCTACTAATTGGCCAGTGGTAAAGGAGCTAATTTGAAAGCCTTCTGCCCAAGAAATAGCAATTTCTCCAAGAAGTAGGTGGTAGGTAGGGGAGGGCAGGGGAGGGCAGGATGCTCTAAATGGGAAGGATAAAGAGCTAGAGAGAGGTGAGCTGAGGGGCCTATAGAGCACAAGCACCAGGACACTGTGCTGAAGTTCAGCAATATTTGAAAGAAAGGGCATCCGGGATTCCTAGGGTTCGTGTGGCCACTGCATAGAGCAGAAAGTCAGCCATGGTAACCAGTATCTGACACGGGTGCCAGGCCAGACAGGAGATGGGTACATGGAAATCTGGTCACCATTTATTCTCTTTTTAACAAAAGCTTCTTATAGTCTTTCTGTTGCATGTTTTGTTTCTTTTTAATTTCTTCTCTCTCAATATGTTCATTTTTTATTATATTGATTTCAGCTTTCACCTTTGTTTCACAGATCTGTATTTTCCTGCATTTTATTGAACACACAGCAGATGCTCCCTAAAATTTAGTTCTGTTTCCATTAGTGATTTTTTTTTTTCAAAAGTGAGTCATTTCTCTGCATTTTAAGTGTTGTTTTCTCCTCGGTCTTTATTGCTGAATGTTTTCATAGATACTTTTTTATGTATAGTTGTCCTTGGATCAAGAGAGGTGAAGGTCAGCTGGGTGTTTCCCCATAAACAGGGTGGGTGGGTTGTCCTAGGTTCTCTTCACTGTCTGCCAGGATGTCAGTCAATCTTCTGCTCATCTCAGGAACTAGAAAGACGCAGTAGAAGCACATTTCTAGCACCTCTCATGCATCTAAAAGTTGCTTTATTTCTGTGTCATTTCTCCTCTGGATTTGTTGAAGCCACTTGGCTAGGGTCTTGCTTTCTATTTACAGCTTTCTGTGGGGTCAGAGCTTCACACTGAATACAAAAACGTGACTTCCCAGTATCTGCCTGGCACCAAAGACGCTACGTAAGGGAGAAGCTTTCCAACTGCTGATGTCCTGCTAACTGTGGCACAAAGCCTGGGACTTTCCAGCAGAGCTGGTTTTCAGTGCTGCTTATCTGAACTGCCAAGTCTGATTCTGAGTGATGCTTTCCCTGAGGGCACTGGTCCTGGTTCCGGCCGCCCCCGCCCCCCAATCTGCAAGATGATAGGAGGTTTCTGTGACTCACTTCATTGGTTAAATACTGTGCTTTCCCAGGAGTGGCAATTGTTAATAATAGTGGATATAAATCCATAGTCCATATGATATTCTTAATAATTTCAATTGCTTTTTGACTGACTATAATTAGGTTTTAGTTTGTAAAAGTGGCATAGGAGGTGTTTATACTAGAAATGGGAGCTTGTCTTAGAAAAAAGAGAAAAGTCAGCTCATTGTCATGTTTAGTTGTCCTTGTATTCTTGGCATTTTATTTCATCTGCCACTTCTTTCAGGAATCTTTTCAAACTTCATGTCTATTTTGTAAAGTTTGGCTTAGGTAAATCTAGGTCATGAGTCTACAGTGCATTTAACTGAAGATCCATGAATCACCTCCTTGGAAGACCACTGTCCTGGAGTATGCCTTAGAGATTTTTTTGTTTTTGTTTTCTGGAAAGAATATGAATGATAAATTTTGAACTTGTTGATACCTGAGAATATCTATGTTGGTTTCACACATACATGGTAACTTTACTAGATGTGGATATAAATATCTTGTATTTTATAATATTATTCTCAAAAATTGGTACTGTTGTTAAATTGCTTTCTGGGGTTTGGCATGGTAGACGTCTATGGCTGGCTTGAATTTTTGTTATTTTGCAAGTGTTAGGTTATCAAGTATGAAATGTCCAATTTCCTTAAGTACTAAGCTGGGCAGTTGATATCTCTGACATTTCACTTTTACACTTCTTGGCTTTTGTATGTTTGTTTGTTTTTGTGAAGGTACACCCTCAGTCTTTCAAACAAACATATGTTTTGGCTTGTGATTATCTTTCAAGTTTTTTTTAGAGCAATTTTTGTGAAATCATGGGTAAGTCAAAAATTGATGCTAATTTCAAATATGAGTTCCATTGTGGAACCAATGCAGCCTGGACAGCTTGAAATATCGATGAAGTATTTGGGAGGGACGTGGCTAATGAATGCACAGTACCTGGATAGTTTGAGAAGTTCCATTCTGGTGATTTTAATCTTGAAAATGAGCCACATGGGTGACCTGAGACCAAGGTGGGTAATGATGAGCTGAAAGTTGTAGTGGAAATGAATCCATCTCAACCTACGTGTGAATTATCAGAAGGTTCGATGTTACGATTCCAACAATATTGGACCATTTGAAACAAATCAGCAAGGTAAAGAAGCTGGATAGATGGGTTCCGCATGAATTACATGAGTGTCAGAAAAGCAATCGTCTCAGAGCTTGCCTTTCTTTGCTGTCACCACATAATGGCCAACCATTTCTACACTGTATTGTCATGTGGGATGAAAAATGGATTCTTTCTGATGATAGCAAGCGTTTGACACAATAGTTGGATAAAGATGAAGTGCTGAAACACAGTCCAAAACCGAATATTCATCAAAAAAAGCCACTGGTGTCTGTTTGGTGGTCCAGTGCTGGTATTCTCCACTACAGGTTCATGAAACCTGGTCAGTCACTTACAGTGGATGTCACTGCAGCCAGTTGGAGGAAATGATGAGGATGTTTGTGATTAAGCAGCCAAGATTGGTCAATAGAGACAGGCCAATCCTCTTGCAAGACAATGCTCAACCACATGTCGCACAAACAACGCTGCTCAAGCTATAGAAGCTGGACTTGGAAATTGGCTGTCATCCATGGTATCCTCCAGACCTTGCACCAACTGACTACTACTTCTTCCTGGCTTTGGACCACTTCTTGCAAGTAAAAATATTCCATTCTCAACAAGCTGTGGAAAATGCCTTTCACGATTTCATCACCACTAGCTCTCCAGGCTTTTTCGCTGCTGGCATCTACTGTTAAGACGGCAAAACCATGTTGATAGTTAGGCACATACTTTGATTAATTGTACTACTTCTTGTTTGAGATATAATAAGCTACACTTTTGATTCAAAATTGGACATTTCATATTTAATGAAATTTTATTTTTCTCAAGGATCTTCAAGATTTTTCTTTATTCTTTGAAATCAAAAATTATAATAGCATATGTTGGATTTTTTTTCTGATTTTATTTGATTTCTTTTCCTTTGCTTATATAGGTTTTACTTTAGTGTAGGAGAACATTTGATTAAAGATGCTTCTGTTTATTTCGTATGGAAGCCTTATTATAGGGAGATAGGATCTTCTCGGTTCTTGCTACTCTATTCGTCTTATATTTTCTCTCATCATTTTTTCAGCTTTGTTCTTTACTCTTAGGTTTCAAGAACTGAAATGGGTCCTATCAGAGATTCATGTCAATTCTTAGAAGATCTTCATGCCCCAAATAAAGGGAGAAATTTTTAAAAAGTTTAAACATACTCTCATTTTACTTTGCCAGCTGAGAGACCAGACAGCCTTAGAGGTAGTTGGGCCCCTTGAGATGAGAGTCAGAACTGGAGGCAGACCCAGCCAGGAATCTGTTTTGCTAAAGAGCTTCCAGTCCTTATTTGGAACAGCAGTCGGGCTTGCTGCTGCTGTCTCCCCATTCTTTGGCAGGCTGGCCGTCCACTCTGTGTGAGTGACTGGCAAGCCCTTCCATGCCAACTCCCTGTCCTGTGCTGCCTGTAAAATCCAGAGCACTTCCTAGTGCTGCTGATGGTACCCCAGGGCTGACCTTTACTTGCAAGCTTGCAAAGGCCTCTGCTGATTTTTTTTTTCCATATTTTGCTTTTGCATGTTAGAGATTCATAAGTCAGGCAGAGACTACCCTTAATCTAATCTCATTTGTATTTTATATCGTTGAAATTCCTGGAAATTGGTGTATAGTTGACCCTCTTGCCTAATTTTAAAGATTAATCCAGGATTTTTTTTTCTCATTCTTTATTCTTGGCCATTTTTGTGAAAATAAGGAGGGCAGTAGGTTATACTTTGCCAAGAAGGCAACCTGTTTTCTCCTATGAATTCAGGTCTCTGAGTATATTTTAAAGTCAGGAATGTGAGAACAGATTGCATAAATCAATGGGAAGTGGAGACCTGAGAGATCTTGCTAGAATTTTTCTTATTTGGTTACCTGTGATGATCAAGATCATTGAATAACAAGAATGACAGTAAGTATAATAATTGCCTTTTTAAAAAACAACTATGAGTCACATACAGTATATCAATTTCATTTAATTCTTATGTCAACTTGGGAAATGTGGTGCTTGGCTCTCCAGTAAGATAACTCTCAGAGAAGTTAAATAACTTTCCTGGTATTGCATAGCTAATATGTTATGAAGTGAGATTCAAACCCATTTGTCTTCAAAGTCTGTATTCTTTTCTCTGCTGGATGTCAAACATCCTGAAGGGTTGTCCAATCTCTAAATCTCTGTGATATTTACACAATTACTGCATTTTCATCATCTATAGAAATTGTATTGCTCTCTTATATAATTAAGTCCTTCTCTGTGCAGATAATTTTCATATAGGTAGGAGAAGAATATGTTTTATTGTTTCTTTTGTGCTGTCTGAAACTGCTTGATTTAAAATTCATCCTCGTATTTTATTTTTTTAGTTAGGGTATTTATCTGCTCTTAGAATGATTCTTCCTGTCCAATGAAATGGTTTATCTTTATCTATTCCTTCTGTAGCCCTCTTATGGTTCTGTTGGTGTTGAAATCTTTTCACCAGTCTTGGAACATCTCTGGGCCACAGAGATGCTGCTGGCCACTGTGGAACGAAGCGCCTTCAACAGAGCAGAATCTCCAGAAATGTTTGGAGATGTTGCTG
>RJWJ010012411.1:0-42100 GCA_004363605.1 Indri indri
TCAGGATCTGGCAGGAGAGCCTCAGAGCTGGGACTGGGGAGGAGCCTGGAGAAGGGCATCTAAGCAGAGCCTCTGAGCCAGAAGCAGGGCCTTGCAGGTGGCAGGGCTGATCCCACCTGGCAGGCAGGGTCAGGGCTGAGCAAGCAGGAAGCACTTGGGGCCTGGAGGGTGGAGTCAGGCCGAGCAAGTGGCTTGCTCTTCTGGAGCCTCGGTAACGGTGCAGATGCCAAGTCAGGTGGGCAGAGTTCAGTTCCAGTGGCCCAGGGACCACGGAGTTCTCCCCACGCCACCCAGGATCTGCTGAAGCAGTTGCACAAAGCCTCTCAGGTTGGAGCCCGCTGCACTGCAGTCAATTCCTGTGCTCGGATCCCACTGCACTGTAGGGGAGAAGTACTTGGTTTCCAATCACAGGGTCTGGCTCAGGGAAGCTGTCAGTCCACTCCCTCCCCAGCCTGGTGTGGACCTGGCACTGCGCACCCGAGAGTTCAGACTAGCTTTAACTGCTGCCGGATCCCCACTGTCCCTGTTGTCTGGTGCAGTGACTCTGCAGACTCCAGGCAGGTCCCTGTCAGACCACATAGAGATTTGAGGCAGTGGAGGGAGACATCTCACAGTGCCCACAGGGTGAGCGTGGTGCCCCAGTACTCTTTCCTCCTGTTCTTCCTTTCCCACGTCTTCTCTGATCTTGCTATGTATACTGCCCTATCACCTTTTTTTGTTTGTTTGTTCCCTCACTGAGTGTCCCACATTGCTTCTCTGTGATTTCACAATGTTGGTGCAGAGAAGAGTGTTCCGTATGTAGGCAGCTGCCTACATTTTTCACTTCTTTCCTTGGGAGTGGTGTGCTGGCAGGCTGCTTCTAGTCCACTGTTTTTTTCAGGTTGGAATTCAGGTTTTACTGGAGCAAGGGATAAGAGTGAAGGGAGAGCCCCTGAGGACAGTAGGCTAGAAAAATGGTACTTTGGTGAACTCCACGGGCAAGGAAGGCCAGATATGCAAGCACATAATAATGACTCAGAGATTTCTTGAGTAATAGAATAAATAGGTAAGCAACTAAGAAAAAGAGAGTGTTATCACAATCTACTATATTTATTATATTTGAATATATAGTAAACATACGTATTATTATGTATCTGGTCATTTAGAGGTCTTTGTGTGTTTGATTATGTTTGTGTTTCTGTTGAATTTGCTCAAAGTGTTGTATTGGCTTGTTTTTGCATTTTAGATATGATCTCTGAAACTTTATTTTTGAGAATTTTTGAGATCTAAGTGAAAGGTAAGTTTCTCCCATGAAGAGTTGCATTGATTTCTGATAGGTCCTGGGAGCACAACCAATCCTAAAACATGAGTAATAAATACTAAGATTAATGGACTTTTGGAACCACAAATGAAAGGTGAACTAGTGTTATCATCTCTTGTGGGGGTCGGTGTGTGGCAACACATTCCCAGGGGAGGTTTTTCTTTTCCTCCAGCTAGCTCTAAATTTGGGACAAGAGGGTTTCCTTGTCCTACCCTTCTGTGGAGGAAATTCACCCTTTCACTTCCCATTGTGCTAGCTGCAGCCCCAAAGTTCTAGAACTATTCTGGTGCCAAGGGAAGGCTCCAGTTTTTCCTTTGAAAGCTCCATGTTACTGGATTTTGACCTTTGCCCTTAGGACAATAGTGGGTTCAGTACTGACATACGTCTTTGGCTTCCTGTTTTCCATTCAGCTTATGCTTTTAAATATTATTATTTTTTAAATGTATGCATTGTGTGTAGTTGTATTAAAAAGACTGCAGTTCTGAAACCTTTAGACTTTATGTCACGCCCTTTATTTGTTTGGTAAAGAATATGTTGCTGGACTGGTTCATACAATTAAAATGAGCTTTCGTAGCACAGACTTTAAACTAGAAATTCTGACTCATGTAGTAGACACTAATTTAAATACCAGAATGTGAAATTGTTCACTTCTAGCTTATTTGTTAGGTGATGTGTTCACAGTAATTGAAAACTTAACTGTATTCTACTGTTTGTCACATTCCCCAAGTTAAGAAAATAGTGCTGTATAACTCATCCATATTCTCAGCAAAGTACTATGGTTTTAATAAGGGCAATTTAATCATTAAATATAAAATTGGCATGAAATGGCAGAGCAGTCTTTGTTAACTTGTTTCTGTGATAAAAACAGACATGCACTCTGGGACTGTCCATCTGGCACCTTCGGTGACAAATTAAAACTTGATTTTTAATTATCTCAATACCGTTAACAATTATTTCTGTCCAAAGATAATGTAACTTCTTTTCAAATTTATAGTTTTCTTCCTCAGTAAATGTCTCAAATTAATTTATCTCATTTAGCTGCATATGAGAAGAGATTATCTAAATTTTCATCTCTTGTGTTTTGCATATCTTTTAACACATTAGTACTTGTCTTAGTCTGTTTGTTTTGGGCTCCCATGACAAAACCGCATAGACTGGGTAGCTTATAACAACAGAAATTTATTTCTCTCAGTTCTGGAGGTGGGAAGTCCAAAATCAAAGCAATGGCAGATTTGGTGTCTAGTGAGGGCCTGTTTTCTGGTTCATGCATGGAGGCTTCTCACTGTGTCCTCGAAGAGTGGAAAAAGGCAAAGCAGTTCTCTGTGGCCTCTTTTTATAAGGGCACTAATCCCATTTATGAGAGTTCCACCTTCATGACCTAATTACCTGCCAACTACCTTACCTCCTAATACCATTACATTGGTGATTAGGTTTCAACATATGAAATTTTGGGGACACAAACATTCAGACTATAGTAGTACCTAAATTCCCCCAGACATTCAAAAAATTCAAACCATTGGAAAATAAATATGGTTAGATTTTTTCCAAGTTCTTTCTGTGCTCCCAGATCACAGAATAATTGGTGGTAAAGTGGTACGTCAGTATAGACAGAAATTACCCCATTCATTACCACCCAAACTGATACGAACTGCCAGTGAACCATACTCTTTTTAGTATCTTATACCTATTTTTATCTTTATGGGTTGAATTCCTGTTTTTTTTTTTTTTTTTTAGAAATCTAAATTGTTCTTTTGGTTACAATTTCATATTTATAGAGAATATTCTTTTCTTTGTAAAGCTGATTATGAAGGCTCTTTTTTTCTTTTCTTTTCTTTTCTTTTCTTTTCTTTTCTTTTCTTTTCTTTTCTTTTTTTCTTTTCCCCATAGCTGCAGTCCAGCATGTCTGCATAGACAATAGTAAATAATCAACATCAGATAGAAAATGTATAAAAGGGAATATAATGTATTGACCAACATCAAGCTAAGCCAAGAGCAGTTTTTTTCTTGGCATTGATCTGAGGGATTTAACATTTGGATAATGATGGCACCTTTGACTTTTGGCTCTATGCCCACAGAGCAAATGCATCTTCCATTAGAGCCATTCAAACTGGAGTTGACCCACACCAGTGCTGGCCACCAGGTAGCAGATATACTAGTTCTCATGGAAATTGAAAAAAAAATTGAGCAATTTTCTTTAATCATATGTTGACATCAATGAGCTAATAGCATTAAAATCTTAGGTTATTAAGTAATTTTACTTGTGTGTGTGTGTGTATATGTGTGTATGGACTTTAACAAAACTAGGTATTTGGAATCCTTGTCCATCTGCACACTTTATATTGCCACTTAAATGCACATACTCAAATTTTAAAAGGGAACTTTTTTTTTTTAATCATTCCAGATTTTGGTCAGTTGATTGTGCCAGAGCAAAACCAAATATGAGCATGTCTAGGTTGCCACTGGGCACCCCAGAACAATATAGAGTGAGGAGGATCTTACATGGAGAGGAATTCAAAAGCATCACCATGGGAGAGAGAAAAGGTGACAATATTTTCCATAACTTGGTTCTCCCATTGTTAGTAACAACCAGTTTTCTTAAACACGAAAATTGTTTCCGAGAAGGAACTTTGTTGCTTTTCCTTACAATTAGGGAAAAGGAGGCAGTGGTGTTCAAACGATACTTGACAGCCTGGGTAACAAGTACCAACCATCTGTGCTACAGCAGCACTGTTTGTATTTTTAATGTTTGCACATACAGCAAAGATAATTAAAAATAGCTATAATTAAAAATGATTACAACAAATTACTTTTCCCTCAACGGTAGTATGTGTCTGTAACTTATAAGTTACTTACTAAAGTAACCTTTATGGAGTCTAACAAGAAAACGTTATAATTCCTGCCTTGTTTCTGAAAATTTAAGGTTTGTGGGAGGGGAGATTTTTCCAACCGTGAGACCATTTGGTTTATTATACTTCACAAACATTTGAAAGTACAGGAATTATCTCTGTATTAATAACACAGGGCATTTTTTTTTCCCTCAGAAGCAAAGATTACATGTAATTTCTTTCTCCAAATATAGAAAGCAAAATGACTAGGGGGTGAAAAGAACTAACTTAGCTCCCTGCACAGTCCTGCCTTAAAACAATTAATTATTTTTCAAAATGTCACATGAAATATGGAAAGGCCATTTACTTCGGGAACAATAGCCTTCCCGCCTCTTCAAGAATTTTGGAAACTTTGAATATCCTCAAAAAACCTCTACAGAAGATACCAGTTAGCAGCAGAAGTTGAATAGTCTGTCCCAGGGGAAGTGTGGAGAAGTTGACATAATCTTTGTGGGAGAGCTTGGGATTTAGCCAGGAAGCACGTTGTGGAGGTGCAGGGCATGGCCCTGGGACGCAGACTGCCCAGATTCTGATTCTGTCTGAGGACTTGGGGGTGGGGTGGCTGAATGAGGCTGGGAGACAGATTAACATCATAGAATATTCAGTAATATTTTAAACTGAGTGTCTTACTAGGAAACTAAAGGACCTGGAAATCCCATAAATGGGTAGACTTAACCCTTTTTGCGTCTTAGAAAGTATTGTCCCATATGATGGTTATCCTGGCTCAGGTCATGCCTCTTTATGTAAATGACCTCTGCTCCCTTGAATACTTCTTTGAGCTTCTAGAAAACTCAGGTGTAAGTCTACTTTATGGTGTTCACACTGTAGTGCCTGACAATGGCCACCGCACCCCTGCCAAGCCCAGAGGGGGACTGTCTTTGTCTGTTGTTGCTCTACAGTTCCCACCAGGCATGACAATTTGCTGTTGGTAGCAGACCTGACCACCCAGGGTACCAAAGTTGTTTTCTAATCATGCTGGTACTCCTCCTAAAAGGGCTTTATGTTTTGTTGTTTGTTTGTTTGTTTTTTTCCTTATAATTCTTTCCGTCCTTCAACCCAGGCATGAATCTGGGAGATAAAGAAAGATACAACTCTATTTCTCTCAGAATGCTGATTCTTTCCAACAGGTACATACCCGTTACATAACCGTTCAAATTTATCAGGGCATTTTCTTCTTCTCCAGGATGGATTCTCTCCTGGGAGGTTTTCCTGCTGTTCAGTTTCCCTTGCAAATAGGTTTCTGTCAGACTACCCCGCTGTTTGTCGATCATGTCCATGTGTGTCTGAACCCCAGTAAAAGTCATATCTAAATGTTCTTCCAGAGCTTTCTTAATCTCATATATCAATTTCCTTAAGATCAGACACACCAGTTCATTCAACATGCCCAGACATGCTACTTAAATATGTTACCAGTAGACAAAAATTTTAAACCATGTTTTGATTACAAGTACTCTGTCTTTAAAATTTTTTGAATAATGTATACTTGAGCTATTTCACAAAATGATTCAAGTAAATTCAGGTAATCCTTGGTATTCTTCTTTTTTATTTACCTTCTATTGAGCACTTCTGTTTTCTTTTCTGTTTTCTTTCTCTCCTTTCTACATTCGTTTTTACTATCAAGCACGCCATTTTAATGGGGAAGTGCATTAGAAAATTAGTCCAGATTTTTTTCTCAAAATTATGTAAGTCAGGATAGCACTTGAAGCCTCATTTTTAACAAATTTTAATGTGTCATTTTAAAAAAATTAGCTGGGTACAGTGGCTCATGCCTATAATCCTAGCACTTTGGGGGGCTGAGGTGAGAAGATTGCTTGAGGCTCAGGAGTTTAAGACCAGCCTGAGCAAGAGCAAGACCAGTCTCTACTGAAAAATAGAAAAATTAGCTGGGCATACAGGTGCATGCCTGTAGTCCCAGCTACTCAGGAGGCTGAGGCAGGAGGATCACATGAGCGGAATTTGAGGCTGCAGTGAGCTACAATGACACCACTGAACTCTACCCAGGTCGACAGGGCAAGACTCTGTCTCAAAAAAAAAATAATAATTAAAAAATAAAATAAAATAAAAAATAAAAATTAAGATGTGCAAATAAGCTATATATTATTACAGTTTCTTATAATTTATAATTATGTAGTTTATAATTATATTAATTATATAATAAATGTATTTTCGTCACATGAATTTCCTATGTTAGTACTTAACACCCTCCCAATTTTCTTGGCTTAGTGTGAGTCCAGAGGCTCTCACATTTGATACTACTGGTGAAATAATAGAAGACAGCAAAGAAAAATGGAAATAGCATATTTAATATTTATTTTTGTGTGGTGTTATGTAGCTAACTGGTAAACATTTTGAGCTCTTCTACTTTCTCAGAGGAACTAAATTGGGAGGGGCAGGGAGGGAACCTGTTATAACCCATTCACAAGTTCCTAAGGGTGATGATTTTCATTGTAATGGCGAATATGTTAAAGCACAGACATGGATGACCAGAGAAATATTGATGAATAGTAGGTGTCTATTTCGGTTTATGAGAAAATTGTATTATGAAATTAAGCATATTATATATTTACAACACCAAACCACAGTAATTAAGTTTTGTTTGTTAAATGCTCACAGAGTCATGTGCTGCATAACCCATATTTGTCTATTATGGATCACACATAAGACAGCGGTCCAATAAAATTAGAATGGAGCTGCCTTATACAGGTGTACCATTTTTTATCTTTTATACCATATTTTTACTGTACCTTTTCTATGTTTAGACATGTTTAGAAAAACAAATACTTACCATTGTGTTACAATTGCCTGCAGTATTCAGTACAGTAACATGCTGTACAGATTTGTAGCCTAGGAGCTACAGGCTATCCTGTATAGCCTAGGTTTGTAGTAGGCTATACCATCTAGGTTTGTGTAAGTATACTCTAAGATGTTTGCAAGATGACAAAATCACCTGACATTTTCCTCAGAACATACCCCCATCATTAAGTGATCCATGACTATAATTCAATAAGGTTGAATGATGTATCTTGCTTCATATTAAGTTATTTAACCTTTAAATTATCAAGGTGGGATTGTGAGGCTCAGTGTATTATATTAATAGAATCAAAAAGCAAATAAAATCAAATGAGCACTGTTGTTATGTTGTGTCTTGGACCCAAAATCATACCAAATATTTATGTAATGAAATCCCTATCCACAAAGAGGCACACCCAGACAAGGTCAAGTTCTAGAGCATGAAGAGCTGAATTTTGCTGTGTCACTTCTGAGAATACTTCAAAATGGAAAAGTCTGAATGACAATTGGCAAATCCAGGCAGAAGAAAGCCAATGTCCGTCCCCAAAGAACCAAAGCCTTGGATTAGAGCCAAGAGGCCTGTATTTTGGTGCAATATGAGTTGAGTCAATGCAAAGTAATAGTCGCTAAAGTGTGCAAGGTCACGAATAAGGTTGAGATTTCAGAAATTCTCTTTCCTTGTTACTGATTTTTGACCTGGTGGTGCAGAAACTGGTTTCAAGAATCAACATGAGTCTGGAGAGCTATGGACAATTAGATACTACTCTAGGGATAAAATTGGTTGGCAAAACACTTTTTAGTGAAGATTCATTCAACAGATTATGTATTTAGTGCCATGTATATACCAAGCACTATAGAATGTATTGGGGATACAACAGTGAATAAGACACGGTCTTTGCTCACACATGGAAATAAGAAATTGTAATGCACTTGTTAAGCACCACAGTGGGGGTCAGTAGAAGGTACTGTGGGGACCCAAGCATTATAACTACACTTGGTCTCAGATGGTCAGAAAAGACTTTCCAGATGAATAGTGTAAAGACGGAACCCTTGAAATTATGTAAAATTAGCTATATAATGAAAGAAGTTAGCTTGTGCAAAGGCCCACAGTCTAACATGCCTAGAGGTTGAATCTCAGGGAGCTAGACCAAGTGTGAAAAGAGATAGATTCTGGGATTCTCAGTCTTATTTTCATATATTGGGTTTGCAGGTCAAGTTATTCTGCTGAGTTCATAAGAGACAGGAATTTCGTTCTATTACCTTATTCTTTTGTAAATAAAGAACAGAGTTTTTCATTAGTTGCCAGTACTTATGCAATTCAAATAACACACACACACACACACACTGTTTTAAGTATGCATGAGAAAAGTTTTGTTTTGTTTTGTTTTGTTTTGAGTAAAGGATAGAGTTCACTTTAGAGAATCACTGATTTTTTGCTCTGGTAAACTACATTGTACGTGGCTGAGGAAGGTTTCCTTTAGACAATGGACATGATGAACCCACGTACTTATAGGAACTTTGTCTATAAGTGTCCTGTCAAGGAGTTCATGTGTTGAGAGTTATCATTACAGGACTTAGCTACTTTTAGTAGAAAGTACAAACTTGAACTTAGTAAAAAAAATGACACAAAATACCAACTTATCCACATTTATTTTAAAATTTTCCTCCCTGAAAGTGGTTGCAAATCTATGATTGATCATTATAATAGGATGTTGACTCAGGATTGACAGTAATATAAAATCAAAACCCAAATAAAAAACCTGCCAGTATTTTTTCTCTTTGACCATATTTCAAGTGGTATGTGTTAAAAAAATCATGTTAAAAATTAATAAACAAAACTCTATTTAAAACAATTTGGGTTTAGGGTGGAAAAATGACAATATGATAGAATATAGAATATAAAATCTAGATTAATGAATAAATAAAGGATAAGAAAAAGTAAAGAATCAGATGACAGACAAGAGAGTAAAATTCGAGAATGGAAGAAAATAATTCAGTTATGTTTTTAATGTTTCTAAATATTTTTCCCTTAAAGGGGGTATCTATCCCCCAAAAAGAAATCATTGTATCAAAAAGATACCTGCACTCATGTTTATTGCATCACTATTCACAATAGCAAAGATATGGGATCAACATTTGTGTCCATCAACAGATGATTACATAAAGAAAATGTGGTATATAGACATAATGGAATACTACTCAGCCATAAAAAATAATTAAATCATGTATTTTGCAGCAAAATGGATGGAACTGGAGACTATTATCTTAAGTGAAATAATTAAGAAGCAAAAAGACAAATTTAGCATGTTCTCGCTCATATGAGAGCTAAATAATGTGTACACATGGACATAGAGTGTGGAATGAAAGACAATGGAGACTTGGAAGGAAGAGGAGATGGGAAGGGGGTAAATGATAAGAAATTACTTAAGGAATGCAATGTATGTTATTCGAGTGATGGATACACTAAAAGCCCTAAGGTCACCACTACAAAAATCTATGCAAGTAAAAAAATTACACTTGTACCCCATAAATTTATACAAATAAAAATAAAATATTTTTAGGAAGTCCTAGCCAGAGCAATCCGACAAGAGAAGGAAATCGAGGGCATTCAAATGGGGGCAGAATAGGTCAAACTGTAGCTCTTTGCTGAAGATATGATCATATGATCTTATATTTAGAAAACCCGAAAGATTCTGCCAAGAGACTACTAGAATTGATAAATAAAGTCAGCAAAGTCTCAAGTTACAAAATCAATGTACACAAATCAGTAGCACTCATATATGCCAGCGACACTCAAGCTGAGAACCTAATCAAAGACTCAATACCTTCTACAATGGAAAGAAAGAAAATAAAATACCTAGTAACATATTTAACTAAGGAGGTGAAAAATCTCTACATGGCGAACTACAAAACACTGAGGAAATAACTAGCAGAGGATGTAAACAGATGGAAAAACATACCATGCTCATGGATCAGCAGACTCAACATTGTTAAAATGTCTAGACTACCCAAAGTGATCTACAGATTTTAAAAGATTTTTTAAATAGGACATTTATACATGCTAATGACAGCAGATTGTGTTGTCTGTTTTAACAAGCAAATATAGTAGTTTTAGGATTTGTCCTTTTATGTGACTGGGGGAAATTAAACTATACAGAAAAACATAGTTGTCTCTAAGTAGTAGAAAGTACAACTTAAAATAGATATATTTTCTCAATTTATTTCCTGTGCCAAAAAATCTATGGTATTAAAAATATATCAGAATAAATGATAATATTTGCATATCTTTCCAAATATGGATTTGCTTTCAAGAGAAATTTAATTCAGTCTGGTAAAGAGCTTGCTACAGTATTGATGAGAAAGTGAAGACAGAGTTCCCCAGTATCCAGGCCATAGAAATAAGTTTCCATTAAATACCTACTCTTACGTGAAGCTTTAAGATCACTCTGCTAAGGAAACTTTAAAATTTCCCTTTAATAATTAATTTTTTTGTTTATATGGAGATTGAAAATGAAGGTGGTTTAAGGAAAAGAGTAACAGAGGAAAGTGGAATTCCAAAACTAGCAAATCACATCAGATATTTAGGCTCCTTGGAACACAGATTTAATTTTCTGAGTATCATAAGTATGTCTGTTGATACAGTAATGAAACTGATTTTTTAAACAAATCATAGTAGAACTTATATAATCAGAGAATGTTATACTTCAAAGTATTCCCCTTGGGAATGCATACATTTATTATAAATATGCTGCTATTTTTCAAACCACATTTATAATAACTCTTTTGAGATTTTTCAAAAAAAATACTGTATTACCATCCACACAAGAAAATTCATCTTTTTACATTATAATTAAATCACACATTTTAGAAACCACATGTCTTATTATCCAGTGTTATCACTCTATCTTCCTGTCCAATCTTGGCTATAAAATATGTCTCATTGTTACAAAAAAAAAAAATCAAAAACACAGTCAAAAGATTAAGACTTATCTCTAATGAGTATATCTTTGGTAAGTGAATAAATTCATGAAATATTAAGTAAGTTTGAAAGTATATATTTTCAGTTCAGAAAGTATATTTTTTTAGTAGGGTAAGGCATTTTTATTTATTTATTTAGAGACAGGGTCTGGCCCAGGCCAGAGTGCAGTGGTTATTCACAGGCACGAAGAGAGTGCACTGCTACCTCAAACTCCTGGCCTCAAGTGATATCCCGGTCTCAGTCTCCAAGTAGCTGGGACCACAGGCAGGTGCCACTGTGCCTGGCCTCAGAAAATAATTTTAGGAGTTTCAAACTGATCAATCTCAGTAGAATAAGTTTGCAACCTCTGGACTTAGCCATCTAAGAAGGGACTAGATTCATTTGCAAGAACAAGTGCTTCTGTGCTTGTTCAAAAAACATCTTCTAGCTTTATAGGCACACTGTGTAAATAGAAAAACAGTGCTATACACATAAAAATGAGTATAACGAGCATGTCCTTTTACCAAAAGGAAGCAATTATACTCCATAGAAAGTAATTATTTTAGTGAAAAGTACATTTGCTTTTCAATTTTGTTTCATACTAGAGTTTAAGCTGAAAGAGACCTTAGAGACCAGTTAGTACAACCCACTTACTATTTCATAGGAAAGGAAAATGTGGCCCAGAGAAACCGAAGCTAGGTGACTTCTTTGAGGTTACTTAGTTAGTGGTAAGTCTTGAACAAGAATCTCACTTACTTGACCATTGATACAAGATTCTTCTCATTACTTCCTAGTGTGTCCTAAGTAGAATCTGTTTCATGTGAGACTTACATAATCCAAGGCAATTTTTAAATGTTAAATTATAGAATATGTTAATGTGTCTTTTGTGGACTTTAAAAGATAAAGCAGTGCTGTTAACTTTGTTTTACATGCCAAGAACACTATACTTTTTAAAAGTCACACGTGGGTGATTCAGAAATGTGGAACAGTTAAGAAAAAGTCTAGTTTCTTTTTCATCAGTTCAACTGCTTTGTTTTATTATTTCACTCAGACTGAACAGTGAAGTCAGTGTTCATTTCCAATTTTATTCACTGTTTTTTACCCTGACACTAGTACTTGCTGAACGTTTTTAAGTTATTTTTTCATAGCCAGTGTTTTATTCTATTTCTTTGAAAATCTTTACAAAAAATTTCAGAAAAACTTTTGTTTTTTCTTTGCATTTTCAAGTTGACCATCTTTTACAAAGATGTATTTAAAACACTCAAAATCATGAATAGTGTCTTGGTCTGTTTGGGATGCTAGACCAAAATACTTTAGACTGGGTAATTTGTAAACTAAAGAAATTTATGTCTTGCAATTCTGGAGGTTGGGAAGTCCAAGATCGAGGTGCCAGCAGATTTGGTGTCTGGTGAGGCCTTGCTCTCTGCTTAATAAAGGGTGGCTTCTTGCTGTTCCCTCACGTGGCAAAGGGGCAAACAGAGTCCCTGAGGCCTGTTTTATGAAGGCACTAATTCCATTTATGAGCGTTCTGCCCTTGGGACTTAATCATTTCCAAAAAGGCTCTACCTCTCGATACTATCACATTGGGGATTAGGCTTCAACATATAAACTTTTGGGGGAACAGAAACATTCAGCCAGTAACAAATAGGTACAAATTCTTAATGTTATCTTTGTTTAAAACATGTTAAAAGATTTCCTTTTTGCAATAAAGTATATTTACTCATTGTATTCAATTTTTATTCTTCTGGATTTTAATTAGTTAACACAGTCAGTGTGGCACAATTTTTATTTTTCATCACAATCTTCTAAGTTAAATTCCCAAAGCTCAAACTTTGGCAATGGCATTATGGAATATAATTCCATGTTGGGTGTTCCATGTTCTACATAAACTGACCTTGAATTATGGAAAGAGGGGGATTTGTAGGAGTACAGAAGAGTATCTCATTAAGACTCAGCCACAGTCTTTAAAAAATATCTTCACTCTCGCAAAAGGAAGGCTAAAGAAAGTATATAATCTGAAATTATTTTCATTTGGAAATAATGAAATTTTAGGAACCTGTGCTTTAATATTCTCAAAAAAATATGCAAAAAGACCCAGTTTCTGCTGAACAGAAAGAAGGACCATAAGTTTGAGATAATGGCAGGAAAGCTGACATAGTACACTGTGCAGTAGTTCAGAATGTAGGAGAACCAAAACAGAATGAAAATAAAATGCATACTGAAGGCAGAAAGAAAATACTTGGTCTTTCAGAAATGAGTAAGAATTGATAAGATAAAAGTGATAATATAGTTGTGTGAGGAGAGTGTTCTAGGCAGAGAAAATAGCTAGTTCAAAGACTTTAAAAAAAGAACAGAGGGTAGTCTGTTCAAAAACCAAAATCTATTATGCATGGGATGCAGAATGCTGGGAAGAGTGGATAGAGATGAATTAGAAGAAGTAAGCAGAATCAGTTCTTGAAGGGTCAAAGAAACATTTTTAAGGAGTTCGTACTTCATCTTGAGGGCAGTATGGAGCTATTGAAGAGTTTCCTTCACCAAAGAGTTGGCACCATAAGAGATGCATATTAGAAAGTCACTCTGACCGCAGAAGATACGTGGAAGACAGACTATGCCTGGAGGCATGGGCATCAGCTAAAAAGCATTAATTTTAATTTACAGGAGACAAGATAGTGACTTGGACAAGGTCGATATTGATGGTATTGGAGTGAAGTGATTGGATTCAACAGATATTAAAGAGATAAACTGAATAAATTTGGTGACTGAATATGGCAGAAGAGAGAGAGAGTAAAACATCAAGAATAATACCTAGGTTTTTACTTAGATAACAGGATGAACGGCAATGCCGTTTACTGAAAGGGAAATTGTAGAAGTAGACACAACCTTTTGGAAAACATAGTAACATTAGTCTTTCATGTTGTGTTTGAAGTACAGATGCTCCTCCACTTAGGATGGGGTTGTGTCCTGACAAACTTATAATAAATTGAAAATATTATAAATTGAAATGTATTGACTATACCTAACCTACTGAGTATCATAGCTTAGCCTAGCCTACCTTAAACATGCTCAGGACACTCACATTAGCTTATAATTGGGCAAAATCATATTCAAAAATACTGACAACAAAGTACACTGTGGAGTCTCAATTTTTTACCCTTGTGATTGCATAGCTGACTGGGAGCTGCCATTTCCTGCCACTGCCCAGCACTGACAGAGGGTATCATATCCCATATTGGTAGCCCAGGAAAAGATCAAAATTAGAAGTAGAAATTTCACTGAATGTGTACCACTTTCACACCATCGTAAAGTTGAAAAATAATAAGTGGGACCATCATAAGTCAGGGATCATCTATATATGTATGACAGGTATATGTGTGATTGACAAGTGACAATATCAAACAGCCGTTGGATATATGGATCTGGAGTTCAGAAGAAATACCTGGGATAAAGATATAGTTCTTGAAATTTGGGGGGATGCATACATATATTTTAGTATATGTGTACAGTGGAATATATTATTCAGCCATTAAAAGGAATAAAGCATGTCATATCCTACAATGTAGATGAACCTCCAAAATGTCATGCTAAGTATTGAGTTTGTAAAAAGTAAAAGGAAAACTTAATGACAATGTTCCACAAACCAAAGGAAGAGTTTATGTCAAGAAGGAAGGGAGATGAATGAATAAACAAACTGTGGTATATACATGCAATATAATATTGTTCACCTATAATAAGGAATGAAGTACCATTACATGCTACAAGGTGTATGAATCTCTTAAACATTATGCCAAGTGAAAGAAGCCAGACACAAAGGCTCCATACTGTATAATTACATTTATATAAAATGTCCAGAATAGATAAATCTATAGGACAGAATGCAGAGTGGTTGGTGGCCAGGGCCTGGAAGGGGGAGGTGAAAACGGGGAGAAACTATTTAATGAGTAAGGGATTTCGCTTTGAGTGATGGGAATGTTTTGAAACTAGCAACAAGTGGTGGTTGCACAACATTGTAAATGTTCTAATTGTCCTTGAGTTGTTCATTTAAAATTCTTTGTGAATTCCATGTCAATAAATTATTTTTAAAAAAGAAGGGAGGTAAATTAACACAAACAAAAGCCACTGTGAGATGAAGGAAGATAAGGACTGAAAAGTTTCCATTTGTTTTGAAGACAAGCGATCTGTTGGTGGTGGAGTGGGAAGAGGCCAGATTGCAGTGGGTTGAAGAATGAGTAGGCTGTTAAAAAGTGGAGACATTAAGCATTGAATCTGTGGAGAAATTTGGCTGTGAAGGGGAGGAGAAAGGTAAATTTCTAGCTGGAGATGGATGTGCTATCAAGAAAAAACTTTTCTTTTCTGTTGAGATGGGGTGACTTTAACATGTTTAACTGTTCATGGAGGTGGCGGGGTGCGTAGTAGAAAGTAAGAGGCAGGCGTTACAGGGCTAGCCTTTCTTGCCATAGAAGAGGAACACTGAGTAGAGATGCATTGGTAAGTCAGGCAGTGGGAGAGTGTGAGATTTCCCACCCAAGTCCTTGTATTTTTAAAATAGGACATGACAGAAGTTGTCTGAGGGAAGAGAGGCTAAGGTAGAGATGTTGGGGATGAGAAGAGGCTTCAAAGAGTCTCTGTGCGGATAAGGAATGAAAGTTGACATGGAAAACAGGGCACATTGAGCCCCCTGGGGTCGGGGATCAAGGATTTATAGTGACACTATATAGCTACCGGATTGCCTGCTTTCTCCTGAAGCTCTCTCTTCTGGGATATAGGTGCAGAGAATGTGGCTAATCCAACTGATTCCTTCGTGATAAGTCCTACCTTTGTGAAGGCAGCAGACCGTGGGAGTAGCTGGAGGAAAGCCGCCCGTTCTTCTTATGACACAGTCTTTGCTTAACTTTTGACAATTGACTGGCATTTGCATATTGCTTTTCGGTTTACAGTTTTGTGTGCATTATCTCATACAAATATAAGTAAATGGCTTTATTGCTAATATTCCCATTTGGTAAGTGAAGAAATACAGACTCAGAGAGGTTGAAATGTGTTAAAGAGTCCACCTAGGCTTTCTGATGCTAAGGGGCTGTGTTTTGGAACATGTGCATGTGGCATTAAGAATTATAATTGATTAAATGACTATAGGTGAAAATTACCAGAATATAAACTGGACAAAGACAGCTCCTCACCTCTGCAGAAGGCTGCCTCAATTGCACACAAATGAGAATGGAGGTTTCCATGAAACCCGACAAATAAGGTTAGATGCGATACATAAAATATATATTATATCTTAAAAGAAATCAATCCTTGGTTCACAGCTCAAAATAGCATCTTTTTTTTTTTTCTGGTGCAGCAGAGGATGCTCTGGTATTATATCAAGCAACAGTTAGTGAGCAAAAGTAACTGAATGCAATATATTTACCGACAATAGTGTCGGGGCGTTTTAAGCCACAGTATTGATTTACTTCTTTCAAAACCAAAGTGACAGCAAAAGGGGCAAAAAAATCACATGATTCAGGGAAGATTTCTGAGGATTTAAAAGTGGCAAACACAAATCCATTAGTTTTAAAATGGGTCAAAAGACAAACCAGAAAAACTGTAAACTAGTGAATCAGTGAATTCAACATTTATTAAAGAGAAAATATGGTATATCGTGTAAGAGAGAATGTTCGAGGAAAGAAGTCAGGGAAAGAGTTGGAATAAGAATAGCTTTATGAATCTACAGCCAAGTACAGAGATTTTATCCTTACCTGCAGCAACAAATTATGTTTTCTTGGTGTTTTATACACAGCTGACATCTATAATTTATTTATCAGTTATTTTTAGACTATTTATAACTATTGCAATAATTTACTTATTTAGAGAGTCATATAAATAAAACAAGATCTTGTTTAGTCATCTTCTTCCCTGAGTAGCCCAGTGTGGCTCAGATATGCACCCATCTCGACCTGGAAGAGGTGAAGCTATATTTGTCTTTCTCCTTGCTGAGACTCTCCGATTTAAATTAATAAGATGATAAGCTCGGAAAAGCTGGCAGCTTAGTGTAGCTACCATCGGAACAGATTTGTTACACCCGATTCACAGCATGCTCGGCCACATTCCTATTCACTGCAACGTCAGAGGGAATGGGTACAAGGATAGAGGGGACTGGCTGAGTCAGTCCTAGAGATGGAAGGATAACACATAAGGAGGCCAGATCTGTGTCATCCTCAGCTCGGCCGCCACTCAGGTGCTAAGTGTAGGTCGCTTCGCTTGTTGCTGCATGGCCGTAGCAATGCTATCACTCCTAAAACCACAAATGATCAGAGAATCTTGAGAAAATGGTGTAATTTTTTTTTTTTTTTTTTTTTTTTTTTTTTGTATTTTGGGCAGAGTAGAAAGAGCTTTTCACTTTGTTTACTAAATTGTACTTCTTTGTTTACAAAAATATAGTCACAATGCTAGCATTAGAGAGTTCTATCCAATATTTTTTTCCCCTTTTTCACATTTGAATCATTTAAATGTTCCTATGTTTTTTTTTCCTCTCTCTCTTTGGTTCTTTGACAGAATCTGTAATTAGAGTTTCATTACCTTACAGCCCTCAAAAACAGTATTTTTCAAAATGTGCCAAGACCACCTGCTTGTTAAAATGCTCCTATCCTAGTCCCATCCTAGATTTTCTAAATCAGAAGCTCTGGAAATGTAGCACTGAAATCTACATGCTTAACAAGATCCCTGGGTGACTTTTAAAAATGTTAAGAGTAATATCCATGGAGAAAAGTGCATTTTTCACAGCTATACAGTGTGCTGAATTTTCACAATCTGAATACACTCATGTAACTAGCATCTTGATCAAGAAACAGAATATGACCAGCACCTCCTGAGTAACCCTTTCTGATACTGTCCCCACCAAGGATAATTACTAGCCTGGTTTCTGAAAGGATAGATAAGGACCACTTGTTTTTATAATTTATATAAATTGAATCAAACAGGAGGTCCTTATGTATGACTAGCTTCCTTTTCTTGATGTTATGTTTGTAAAAACTGATCCATGTTTTTGCCTGTAGTTGTAGACTATTTTTTCTTATTGCTGAATAGTATTATTTGTGAATATACAATGACTTATGTGTTCATTCAAGTGTTGATGGAGAGTTGGCTATTTTCTAGTTTAGGTTTATTTTGAAGAGTTCTGCTATGAACATTCTAGTGCATGTCATTTTTTTTTGGAGTATATGTTTGCATTTCTGCTGGAAACATCAAGTCAAAACTTGCACCAGACAAAGTTAAGTGGGTAAGGAAGACTTTATTCCAGGCTGTTGCAATAGGGTAGAGAGACCAGAACACAGTCTAAACTCAACTCCCTTGAGATGGTATGTGGGTGGGAGAGTTTACTAAGAGCTAGAATGGGAGGATTGTAAGCCATTTGTGTTTGCTAGTTGGCCCTACCCAATTACCTATCTTTCCCACAGGAGGTAGATCTACAGTGTGGAAGTAGGCACTCACTGAAGTTAGGCTACTACCGTACACAGAGACTGGGAGATAGGTCTCCCAGTTGATTGAATGTTGATTATATTTCAAAGGGATGCCTCCCAGGTCCTGCAGAAAGACAGTCTTGGGTGTTAGCTTTGGGCTTTGAATTTTGTCTATAAATCCTTTCATCATCTCTGGAGGTATTCTTATGAGTTTTCTCCTTAGATATATTAATATAACAAATTATTTTAATAGAATATCTAATACTGGACCATCTTAGCATTCCTAAATTGTTTATATTAAAATGTTTTTGTTTTATTGTTGAATTATGTTTGATGATATCTTTTTGGGTATTATTTCATCACTACTCCTAAGTGAAATTATTCTGTAGATTTCTTTTTAGTGCTATCTTTACCAGGTTTAGGAATTGATGTTAAAATTATAAAGATTCACATATTTGCATGCCATCCTTGAAGAGGACACAAGCCAATTTTCTCTATATGGTTCCAGTTTTAGTAAATATACTCCTGAAATGAACACATGTCCATTAAATTTTTAATTTCAGGGAGTAAGTTGTTAACTCTGCACTTTCATGCTTCTTACTCTCTCGTCCTCCTCCTGTCTTGTTTTTTCGCTACGGTTTCTTTTCCCTTTATATCTTCATCCCTTCATTCTCTAGTTACCTCTGTATATGCCGCGCCTTGAGGACTTTCTGGTTTATAGTGGACATCTGATAAATATTTGTCAAATGAATGAAGAGTTGAAGAAATAAATTTCTTGTACCATATTAAATATATTGATTTCAAAGGGGTTCATTTAAGATTCCTCATTTTTTTCTTGTGAGCTTGGCAGAGGTCTGTAGAAGTTTAATATAAATTGTGACGGGAAAATGTTTGCTTTTGTAAGAGATTTAGGGTTTTCAATAATCCTCAAATAGTGGTATGTTAATTTCCTAAAATATGTTTCTATTATGTTGATAATGCATATTTAGACTCCATACTTGAGTATCAATAGGGCTCGATACTGTATTTCTTATGGTGGTCTTTCTTTTCCTTTGCCCTAAATATGTAGCAAGATTTTAAAAAATAGTTTTCCAGATCAGTTGCCAGATTTTTTTGTCTCATTTTTTCTTTTTTTTTTTTTTTTTTTTTATAATGGCTAGGGCAGCACTTCAAGGATCTGAGCCAAAGTCAAATGACTTTGGTTAAACATTCCACTTTCTAGACATAAGAGACCATATCTTCTTATAAATGGTATTAAATTTTAGTCCTCAGAGGAGTGTGGTGGCTCACACTTGTAATCCTAACAAGGGAGCCTAAGGTAGGAAGATTGTTTGAGGCCAGGAGTTCCAGACCAGTTCAAGATCAACACAGTGAGACCCTGTCTTAAAAAAAAAAAAAGGTTTTTTTCAAGATGAATTTTAGCCATCAAGAATTATTGAAGAACTCGTGAGCCACTATTGAATCACTTTGAATTTGTTGGTCTGGTTTTGAGTTTTCTATTTGTTGCTGTCACCTGAAGATTTCCTTTCCTTTATTTTTGTGCTTGACTTCATATTTAACAACTTTTTACATTATATTTCTTTTAGTGTTTATCTATAAGTAGGATGTCTCTTTAGCAGCTTGGTTTTCTATATTTCTGGAAATTTGTTTTTAGGTGACTCTCATGTTCACATAAAAGTACAACCACTGATGGGGTAATTTAATGGTCTAACATAATCACTTGTGTACTATTTATAACAGAGCAACATAGTATAAAGGCAGTTTGAATTTCTATGTGTTCCTTAATGCGGAGAATTTTTTTTTTCATATTGGTGTCTTGCATCAATGGAGGAGATACACAAATAGAAGACATAAATCATTAAAATGACCAAGATGTGGCCAGAAAAGTATGATGAGTAAACTCAATAAGGAGTAAGTTCTCAGAAGTCAAAAAACCCCAGAACTTTAGCAAGAGTGGTAAACAGAATCAAATGTCACACAGTACTCAGGTTTTGTAAGGACAGAAAATTGTGCATTTCGTTTGAAATATGCAGACTCTTGGTCACTGTTGACTTTAGCAATAAAAGGTTTGTTGTAGTTATGAGAGCATAGGTCAGACTGATTTGGACTAGAAAGTGAAAGGGAAGTAAATGGAATGAGTGAGAATTACACTTTAGAAATACTTGGTCATGGAGGAAAAGAGAAAAGTTGCAAGGTAGCTAAAATCAATTATTGGCACGACATGAGATTTATTTATTATTGTTATGGGAGAAACTAGATCATGTTTATAATTCTGACAGTGAAAGGGCAGTAAATAGGGAATATTGTTTATTAAGGAGAGAGATGGAATCACTGATGAAGTGAGTTGCCTGAGAAAGCAGTGAAGATTGGGGATAATCTCAAAGTTGCACAAGAATTATTAAGGCAGGTAAAGGCCATGCTTTGAATGGTTATGTAGGTTTGACAGAACCCATTATTTGCTTACCCCAAAGACATTCTCCCTGTACTTAATACATAAACCTTGATTTAATTAGAGTGCCAAGGTACCCCCTCTAAAAGATCAGTTTAGTTATTATCAATAGTTATGGGAATATCTCCTTTTCAAGATGCTTATTTTCCTAAGTTTTCCGGCAGTTTTGGTCAAGAAAGTAAAATGTTAGGTCTTCTAAAAAGCTCCGTGTAAGTTTTTCCTTGAATGGTAAAAAGAAATAATTGCCTAAAAGACCCTTTTTCCACCATACCGATTCCTGACTTTGAATGAGATTATCTTATGTGGGACCCATGGAACCCAACCTGAGACTATTAGGCAATAGTATGAAGACAAATATTCAACAAAGAGGCAGAATGGGAAGATGAATGGGCTCAGGGTCTTGGATAAGGTTAAGCCCCTGAAACGTACCTGAAGTCTCTTGTTAGTTGTTTTCAGCCAAAAGGTATTTACAGCCAAAAGATAAATGATTCAAGTCAAAGTTTCCTCTTAATAGTGGTTTGCAATTTTCCACAGTATTACCCTGTTCATTTAAAAGTGTGTCATATACTAAGCAGCATTTTTATTTCAATTGTATCGCAGGTCTCTGAACTCATTAAAAAGTGTCTCGGCCGGGCGCGGTGGCTCACGCCTGTAATCCTAGCACTCTGGGAGGCCGAGGTGGGCGGATTGTTTGAGCTCAGGAGTTCGAAACCAGCCTGAGCAAGAGCGAGACCCCGTCTCTACCAAAAATAGAAAGAAATTAATTGGACAGCTAAAAATATATATAGAAAAAATTAGCCGGGCATGGTGGCGCATGCCTGTAGTCCCAGCTACTTGGGAGGCTGAGACAGTAGGATTGTTCGAGCCCAGGAGTTTGAGGTTGCTGTGAGCTAGGCTGACACCACGGCACTCGCCCCAGGCAAGAGAGAGAGACTCTGTCTCAAAAAAAAAAAAAAAAAAAAAAAGTGTCTCAAAATATTCCAGGTTTCACTATTTTATTTCCATTTTGGTCAAGTAATAGAATTATAGTAAAATTAGTAATTAGTAACTGCCATTAGGAAAGGTACTAGTTTTGCTTCCCATTACCTAGCTTCTCATTACTTACATGGCTGAGAGTCAATAAATATGTTCAATAAATCTATTGAATATAACCCATTTAGTTCATTTTATGGATGATATGCTCTAAAATGCTTTGCCTATTTCTCCAAGATGCATTAATGCTTCCTGCCTAAACAACGTCTGTTAGATATTATTTTCACCAATTTTATGAGAACTATTTCTTTCTTTCTTATATAGTAGTTATTAATGTAAATACTCTAACTCCGCTATCGGTATGATCCATGAAACTAAGTTCCAGTCAATGGAATATAAACATGTATACAACTTCCAGGTCGTATCTTCAGAGAAAATTTCATGCTCTTTGCTACTTCTTATTTTCCCTTCTTACCCGCTACAACATGCATGGTGTATTGTTGAGTAAGCTTCAAACATGCAGACCAGAAAAACATGCTAAGGGATCTGAGTGCTGGATAATCTCATGGGAACATTATTGCTTATTTGCCCTGTTTATATCACCTACTTCTTCCAATGCTCAGCCATTATGCAAGTGTGTGGAGAAAATCTGAAAAGCTGAGCATTTTCCCCAAGGAAATTGTATTAACCTGGAAGTGATTAGGTTATAGTGAATCTGAAATGGTGGTGTTATTATTCATCCACATCCTAACAGAAATGAAGGTTCCTGATGGAATTAAAGTCAGTACAAAAGTACAGTTAGATAAAAGGAACAAGTTCTAGTATTTGATAGTACACAGGGAAATTATAGTTAATAATTTATTTTATATTTTGATATAACTAGAATAGAAGAGTTATATTGTTCCCCAAAGAAAAGATAAGTGTTTGAGGCAATGGATATTCTGATTACCCTGATTTGATCATAACACATTGTATACATGTACCAAAATACCACATGTACCCCAAAACATGTACAACTATTATATACCAATAAAATTTTTTAAAAAATTAAAACGTAAAGTCAGTATGATAAAGATTTTCTATGTGAGTTGTGACTATGGACTCTAAGCCACATTGCCATATGATAGATAGATAATTTATTGAATTCCACAACTGTTCCAGCACTGTTTTTTTGTTTTTTGATTTTTGCTTTTTTTTAGAGACTGAGTCTGGCTATGTTGTCCAGTCTGGTTTGGAATGGCTGACTTCAAGTGATCCTCCCACTTCAGACTCCTAAGTAGCTTGGACAGTAATCATGTGCCCCCATGCCCAGCTGGCACTGTATTTGAAATGTGGGTGTAGATGGGAGGGAGGCAAGACCTCTGCTCCGTTACTCCATGATGAGTGCTGGTAAGAGAGAAAATAGACTGTAAATGGGTAATTGGCATTTATTTTAGAAAACATTCACAATAAAAATGTGAATGAAAGGTTTAGGAGGCACACAATGAGGAGAAATTAATTAAATCTAGGAGAATTAGAAACATCTTTTAAATCTAATTATTTCAAATACTTCTGACAACTTTGTCATTGGTTGGGAAAATGATGTTTAGATCCTAGGTGCCATCTTTTCACTAGAATGACCTTCAATGAAAGAAAGTTCAAAAGGCCTCCACATTTGGAGACTTATGTTGGAGCTACTTGAAATAAATAATTTCTATTGTGATTTTTGAAATTCACATTTATCTTAATTGTGTTGTGTTTTTAATAGCAAATAATGTTTTAATACAACACATAACTATCCTGTCAAATATAAACTTCCTTAAAAATGAGACTAAAGCACATTTCTATAAACAAGCTGTTTAATGTCTATATTTGGAGTCTATTGGCAGCTGTGTTAAAATGGAGGTTCCTTTGAAGAATGATCTTGACAGAGACCAGATTCTGGAATGTTAAAACACAGCATAGCAAGAAAATTTCTCCCCTGCTTATCCGTACTTGGAACTTTGATTGAGATTTTCCTGCACACAGCAGAAGATACATTGCTTCAGTGTCACATGCCAAATTCAAACCAATAACAGCCATTCAAGCATTGTGGTCTCTTGGCTATTGCATAATGTTTACAAAGGATCTAGAGGTGATTATACCCACTTAATTTCTCCCCTGTTTATTTTAAACTGGAGATGAATAAAGGAGGAAAGGGAATCTGAATGTTGCCTAAATGTAACGATAAGGGAAATAACATGCACAGATTGTGACAATCCACTTGGAAAAAAATCCAAACTAATTTTGTTCTATTTCTTCTAAGCCATCTGAGAGCCTTTCTACATTTACCCATACAGACGAAATTACACTGTGATTGAGTTTATGGAAAGATAGCAGCACATATGTAGATGAAAGCACAGACAGATATTTATGAAAAACTGGGTTTCTATAAAAAAAAAAGGGAAAGTTGGTGGTTATTTTGAGGTATATTAGTTAATGTTTAAAAATGGAAACTTTAAAGAATATGCCACTTATTCAAACATGCCACTTTTCCTCAAAAAGAGAGAAACAAGTTTTCCATTATAGGCCGTTGTTAAATGTTGGCTTTGGCTGGTACAGCCTTTTGTCTTCCCAGCTGTATGAATCACCTCTACAATATGTCCTTTTTGTTTGCATACTGGGATTCAGTGCCTGTCTAGGGGGTTGGGGAAACGTGTGGAGAAAAACCTGTTACTTTGTTACCCTAGGACCAGATTGTTTCAAGTCTGTGTGTGCATATTTTATTTCAGAATCTTTCCTTAAATCTTGGCTTTGTTTCTTTCTTTCTTTCTTGCGTATTTCTGCCCATCCTGAAAGAATAAACCTAGTTTTGAACCAAAAATAAGATATGATATTAACAAATCAAATTTTGTAAACCCCTTCTGTTTACCCTTAAAATTGTCTGTGTAAAATAGAAAATATACTGGCCTTTTAAGTTCGACTCGCAAACATATCTAATCCTCTCTTTATAAAAATGTAGCTTCTATTTGTTAGTATGCAATATAAGTCTTGATTTTTATGGGCACACAATCTGTGTCTATATTTACATATAGACAGTTTATGTTAATTATAATTTGTGCATGTATGGTATATATACATTTACTAGGATGAATGTGTTCTGGGCATTTCTGTAAGCATTATTTTTGGTAAATTCTTTTGGAGTTGGCACCAATATCACCACTTCGGATATGGAAACTGAAACTTGGAGAAGTTAAAGGGAATTTATCCTTGCAGATAGCTCTGTAGCATTACTGTTCATCTGCATAAAGAGAACCTGGTACATAGAGGGAGAACAGACTGGGCTGTGGTGGGAAGCGCAGCTTTATTTGAATCCAGAACGATATGAGTCAAACTCATGATCTTTAGATTTAACCAAGATGCTAACACATTTCAAGTCTGAAATGTTCTTTTTTGCTCACCCCAAATGGAAAAGAAATGCTTTAAAACATTATTTTATATGGCCAGGTCTTATCATAGAAACTATATTTTATTACTTTTTTTTTTTGGCCAGTTTAGAAGCAAGCTTTTCACCTTTTTAGATGTCAGGCCATGCATGATATAATCTTTATGTTACAAATTTTGTAACTTAAAAAGTCGTATAAATTCAGTATAGGAAATCAGGAAAATATCTAAATGTACAAATAACCATAGCATAAAGATAAAACCACTCTGAAATTCTTGCCTTATATACTTGCATTATTTTTGCAATGTACGTGTATCTGCATGTGCATGCTTTTTCTTTTGAAAATTGTGTTCAGGGATACACATAGTTTGGTTATTAATATGTGAACTTTTTTTCATACGTTATTGTACAATAGGTTTTCTTTGCAGCATAGGGTTTCATCGTAGGGTTATACTTGATTCTTTTAGCCAATCCTTCTTTGTTTAGAACTTTATGTTAAATTCAATTTTTCCATTTTATGAATTTTTCTCTGAATATTTTTCACTTCTTCTAACATAGCAATATTTGTAAGTGCCTGTATTCATACTTCTGCAAGTGTTGGATGCTATAATTATAAAGTGTTTTGAAATTAGATAGGCAAAATATTTCATTTTAATTTTAATTTGGATTGTTTACTAGCACAAATACCTTTTTAAAACTTACTTGACTCTTTAGCTCTTAGCAGATTCAATCATTTACTTTTTAATTCACTTAGCTATCCATTCTTTCAGAGTGTGCATATCTAGGGTATATTTGCAGACCAGGTTCTGTGCAATGGGGAACGTACTTGGTCCCAGTTCACACAAACCTTACACTCTCACAAGCCTGATAAACAATGAACATAAAAACAAATGTGGTTTTTATTCTAAGTTCTCTGAAAGAAGTGAAAAGGGTTTTGAGATAGAAAGACACGCATACTCAGTTAAAACAATGTTATTTATGTTTGAATAGATACAATATGTGCATGCACAAAATTTAAAATAGATAAAAACATACCCTGGGAAAAGTAGCTCTCTCAACTCTTTCCCAAATTTTATCGTCAAAGGAAATCAATATGCAATTATTTCCTCTGTATCTTTACACAGATATTCTCTGTGTGTATGTATGTGTGATTTAAAAAAAAAATTGAACAGACTCACTCACCAGTCCTCGTAATTCTTACTTGAAGACTATTCGTATCAGGATATAGACAGCTGCCTTATTCTTTCGAATGGCTATATATATTCTTTATGTATTTCAATGCGTGGATATAACTTAATTTAGATAACCAATGCCTATTAAAATATTTTGTTTGATTGACAGATGGGTTTGGTTTGAATTCTCTAGTCCTACCTTAAGTTATATTTTTTGTTATGGTTATTTTACTTCTTTTGTTATATTGTATAATCTTTGTTTTATTTATTTTTTGTGATCATTTTCACATTGTACGTTTTGTTTCAGTAAATATGTGTATACATATAGCTGATTATATATGCTTACTCTTCTTTTTTAAATGGTATTCATTATATTATTAGTAAAGAGAAATGAAATCAATGTTTTTACTTAATTTCTCTCCTGTACAACTCAATTTTTACTGATTATAGTTTTTTTCTAAGTTTTTACTTTTATGTAATGGAATACCTTTATGCTGTTATTTTATCCTTACCTATGAATGATGTATTTTGATTTTTAACTATAGAGTAAATTTCTTTCAATTATTGCTATTATATAATTTTTTTATAGTTGACTATTTTTACTACATAATTTTTCTCAGGGCTTTAATCTTTATTTTTAAATCTATTTTCAACCTGACAAGTAAAAATTATATATATTTATGATGTACAACATGATGTTTTGATATATGTATACATTATGGAATCGCTAAGTAGAGCTATATAACAAATGTATAACCTCACCAACTTATTATTATTGTTTTTTGGTGGTCAGAAGAACTGAAATTCACTGTCTTAGCAATATTCGAGTATACAATATTTTCTTATTAACTATAGCTATGAAATTTTACACCCTTTCACTACCATCTCATCAATTCCCCCACCCCCAAGAATCTGGTAGCCACCATTTTCTTCTCTAAGTTGCATTTTCTTAGATTTCACATATAAGTGAGGTCATGTGGCGCATGTGGTGTGTCACTTAACAGTGTGCATACATGCTGAGAAATGTGCTGTTAGGCAATTTTATTGTACAAACACCATAGAGTGTACTTCCACAAACCCAGATGGTCCTGCTTACTGCACACCCAAGCTGTATGAGACAGCCTATTGGTCCTACGCTACAAACCTGTACAGCATGGTGCTGTACTGAATTCTGTAAGCAACTGAAATACAATGGTATTTGTGTGTCTGAATGTAGAAAAGGTACAGTAAAAATAAGGTATTATAACCTTATGGAACCACCACCATATAGGTGGTTCATCATTGACTGAAAAACTTTGTCATGTGGTACATGCGTATTTGTCTTTCTGCACTTATTTCACTCAACATAATGTTCTCCAGGTTCATCCATGTTGTTGCAGATGACAAGATTTCCTTCTTTTTTTCTTTTGTAACACTGGATAGTATTCCACTGTGTACATATGCCACATTTTCTTTATCCATTTATCCATGAATGGACACTTAAGTTGATTCCATATCTTGGCTATTGTGAATAATACTGCATGGAACATCAGAGTGCTGGTATCTCTTCAACGTACTGATTTCAGATCCTTTGGATATATACCCAGGAGGGGATTGCTGGTCCTATGGTAGTTCTGCTTTTAGTTTTCTTGAGGAAACTTCATACTGTTTTTCAAAGGGCTGTACCAATTTATATTCCTACCAACAGTGTATCAGGGTCCACCTTTCTCCACATCCTCACCAACACTTGTTATCTTTTGTCTTTTTGGTAATAGCCATTCTGACAGGTGTAAGGTGACACCTAATTGAAGTTTCAATTTGTATTTCACTGATGATTAGTGATGCTGAACATTTTTTCATGACATTGTTGACTATTTTATGTCTTCTTTGGAAAAATGTCTATTCAGATCCTTCATCCATTTTTTTTTTTAAATCAAGTTGTTTTCTTGCTTTTGAACTGTTTCTGTTATTATCCTCTTCATGTGCTGTTGAATTCTGTTTGCTAATACTTTGTTGTGGATATTTGTATCTATGTGCACAGGGATATTATCCTGTAATTATCTTTTCTTATAGTGTTCTCATCTGGCTCTGGTGTCAGGGTGATAATGGCCACTAAAATGAGTTTGGAAATAATCTCTCCTCTTCAATTTTTGTCAAGCTTGAGAAGAATTGCTATTAATTATTTTAAAAATATATTTGGTAGAATTCATCTGCGATTTCATCAGGATTTGAGTTTTCCTGTGATGGGGGAATTTTTTTTTTTTTTTTCACTGTTCCGATCTCCTTACTCTTTATCGGTCTGGCTTGATTTTCTATTTCTTCATGACTCTAGTCTTGGTAGGTTGTATGTGTCTAGTAATTTATCCATTTCTTCTGTTTCTGTCTCTTATTTATTTTGGATATTAACCCCTTGTGAGATGCATGGTGTGAAAATATATTTTGCCATTCTGCAAGTTGTCTCTTTGCTCTGTTGATTATATCTTTTGCTTTGCAGAAGCTCTTTCCTTTGATGTAATCCCATTTGTCTATTTGTGTTTTTGTTGCCTGTGCTTTTGGAGTCATATCTAAAAAAATTATTGGCCAGACAAGTGTCTTGGAGCTTTTTCTTCAGTTTTCTTCTAGCAGTTTTACTGTTTCAGGCCTTACTTTTAAGTTTTTAATCCATTTTGAGTTGATTGTTATATATAACATGAGAAAAAGGTCTAATTTCATTCTTCTGCTTGTGGTTAATAAGTTTTCTGAGCACCATTTATTGAAGATATTGTCCTTTCCCAACTGTGTATTCTTGGCATCTTTGTCAAAAATCAATTGCCTGTAGCTGCTTTGGTTTATTTCTGGTTTTGCTACTCTGTGCCATTGGCCTAACTGTCTGATTTCAAGCCAGTGCCATGCTGTTTTAATTACTTTATCTTTGTTGCAGATTTTAAATCAAGTAGTTTGATGCCTCTGGCATTGCTCTTTTTGCTCAAGACCGATTTGGATGTTTGGGGTCTTTTGTGGTTCCATATATATTTTAGGATTGTTTTTTCTATTTATGTGAATAATGTCATTGGAATTTTGATAGGGATTGCATTGAATATCTAGATAATTTGGGGTAATTTCTTATAACATTAATTCTTCTAATCTGTGAACACAGGATATAGTTTCAATTATTTGTGTCTTTAATTTCTTTTACCAATGTTTTATAGTTTACAGTGTACAGATTTTTCACTGACTTGGTTACATTTTTTCTCAGTATTTTACTTTTTTGTGGCTATTGTAAATGTGATTGTTTTATTAATTTCTTTTTTGGATAGTTTACTGTCAGTGTATAGAAACAATATAATATTTGTGATTTGATTTTGTATCCTGCAACTTTACTGAATTAGTTTACTACTTTTAACAGTTGTTTTTAGTGAAGTCTGTAGGGTTTTCTATATATATCATCATGTCATATGATGGTATATAACTATAAACAGAAACCGTTTAACTTGTTCCTTTTTGAATCTGAATGCCTTCATTACTCTTTCTTACCTAATTGCTCTGGCTAGGACTTCCAGTACTACATAATGAAAGGATATCAAATTTTGTGGAATAGCTTTTCTGCATCTATTGAGGTGATCACATGGTCTTTGTCTTTCATTCTGTTACTATGGTATATTATATTTATTGATTTGCTAATATTGAACCATTCTTGCATCCCAGGGATAAATTCCACTCAATTATGGTGAATTATCCTCTTCATGTGCTGTTGAATTCTGTTTGCTAGTACTTTGTTGTGGATATTTGTATCTACGTGCACAGGGATATTATCCTACAATTATCTTTTCTTATAGTGTTCTCATCTGGCTCTGGTGTCAGGGTGATAATGGCCACTAAAATGAGTTTGGAAATCTCTCCTCTACAATTTTTTGTAAGCTTGAGAAGAATTACTATTAGTTCTTTTAAAAATATGTTTGGTAGAATTCATCTGTGATTTCATCAGGATTTGAGCTTTCCTGAGATGGGGGAATTTTTTTTTTTCTCTGTTCCAATCTCCTTACTCTTTTTCGGTCTGGCTTGATTTTCTATTTCTTCATGACTCTAGTCTTGGTAGGTTGTACGTGTCCAGTAATTTATCCATTTCTTCTGGGTTATCCAATGTTTTTGGTGTATAAATTGTTTATAGTAGTGTTTTATGATATGCTGTATTTCTGTGCTATCAGTTGTAATGCCTTTTCTTCCATGACTAATTTTCTTTATTTGGGTCTTCTCTTTTTCTTTGTCTGGCTAAAGGCAAGTCAATTTTGTTTATCTTTTCAAAGATCAACTTTTAGTTGTATTGATGTTTTCTATCATTTCTCTAGTGTCTTTTTCATTTATTTCTCCTCTGATATTTGTCATCTCCATTCTTCTACTAACTTTGGGCTTATTTTGTTCTTTTTTCTAGTTCCTTAAGGTGTAACATTAGGTTATTTGGGATTCTTTCTTTCTTTCTTTCTTCCTTTCATTTAGGCACTTATTGCTATAAACTTCCCTCTTAGAATGGCTTTTGCTGCATCTCATAAGTTTTGGTGTGGTGCATTTTCATTTTCATGCGTCTCAAGATATTTTTTAATTTCCATTTAAAATGAAGAAATTCAATTTCTTCTTTGACTCATTGGTTTTTAAGGAGCATGTTGCTTAATTTCCACACATTTGTGAATTTTCCAAAATGCTGCTTATTATTGATTTCTAGTTCCATAGTATTGTGATCAGAAAAGATACTTGATGTTATTTAAATTTTCTTAAATTTGTTAAGACTTGTTTTGTGGCCTGACATATTATCTATCCTGGAGAGTGTTCTATATGTGCTTGAGAAGAATGTGTATTTCACTGTGTTTGGATGGAATGTTCTGTCTATGTCTGTTAAGTCTATTGGTCTACAGTGTAATCCAAGTTCAATGTTTCCTCATTGATTTTCTCTCTATAGTATGTTTATTGTTGAAAGTAAGGTATTGAACTCTCCTACTATTGTTATAGTGTAGTCTATCTCCTTTTTGAGATCTATTAATAATTGTTTTCCATATTTGGTTGCTCTCATATCAAGTGCATATACAATTACAATTGTTACATTTTCTTGATGAAATGATCTCTTTATCATTATATACTATCCTCCTTTGTTTCATTGTATAGGGTTTGACTTAAAGATCATTTTATATAAGTGTATTTACTCCTGTTCTCTTTTGGTTACCATTTGCAGGAAATACCTTTTTGCATCCTTTCCCTTTTAACCTATGTATTTCCTTAAAGGTGAAGTGAATTTCTTATAGGCAGCAGGTAGTTAAGTCTTGTATGTTTTTTTAAATTTAATTTAGTCACTCTGGATCTCTCAATTGGAGAATATAATCCATTTATATTCAAGGCAATTATTGATATGTAAAGACTTACTATTGCTGTTGTATTATTTGTTTTCTAGTTTTTTTGTAGATTTTTTTTTTTTTTGGTACACTCTTGCTGTTGTTTTTTTGTATGTCATTGTGTGTGATTAGAATATTTTCTCTAGTGGTATGCTTTGATGTCTTCCTTTTATCTCTTATTTATCTGCTATAGGTTTTTGCTTTGTGTTTACCATGAGACTTACAGAAAACATCTTATATTTATAACAAACTATTTTAAGCTGATAACTTAACTTTGATCACTTAAAAACACTCCACACTTTTATTCCCCCCTCAACATTTTATGTTTTTGATGCCACAGTTTGCAGCTTTTTATATTTTGTACCCCTTAACAAATTATTGTTACTATTATTATTTTCATAGTTGTGTCTTTTATTTATTTTATTTCTATTTCTAATTTTATTTTAGATATGGGGTCTCATTCTGTTGCCCAGACTGGAGTGAAGTGGCATGATTATAGCTTACTGCAGCCTCAAACTCCTGGGCTCAAGTGATCCTCCCATCTGAGCCTCCCAAGTAGCTAGGACAGCAGGCATGTACCACCACATCTGGCTAATTTCTTTTATTTTTTGTAGAGACAAGATCTTTCTATGTTACCCAGGCCGGTCTCAAATTCCTGGCCTCAAGCAATCCTGCTTTGGCCTCCCAAAGTACTAGGATTATAGGAATGAGCCACCACATCTGGTCAGTTTGTGTCTTAATCTTTATACAAAGATACAAGTGATTTACACATCACCATTGCAGTGACATGTAATCTCCATTGTAGTACTGGTATATTCTGAATTGACTGTGTACTTTTACCAGTGAGTTTTCTAGTTTCATATAGTTTTATATTACTAATTAGTGTCCTGTCTTTTAGCTTTAAAAAATTCTCTTTAGACTCACTTTAGCTTTTTTTTTTTTTTTTTTGTGAGACAAATCTGGTGGAGATGAGCTCCCTCAGCTTTTGTTTGTCTGGGAAAGTCTTTACATCTTCATTTCTGAAGAACAGCTTCGCCAGGTAAAGTATTCTTATTTGACAGTGTTTTTTGTTTTGTTCTGTTCTGTTTTGTTTTCCTTCAGCACTGAGTATATCATCTCATTCTCTCCTGGCCTGTGATGTTTCTGCTGAGATGTATGCTGCTAGCCTTATTGGAACTCTCTTATATGTGATCTGCTTCTTTTTTAGCACTGCTTTCAGGAGCCTCTCTTTGTCTTTGAATTATGGTAGTGTGTTTATGTCTTGGTGTAGGTTTGGTTGAATTGAATCTGATTAGAGAACTTTGACCTTCATGTGTTATACCTGGATATTTATATATGTCCCCAAAGTTGGAGATGTTTCTATTATTTCTTAAATAAGCTTTCTGCCTCTTTTGTCTCTCTCTTCTCCTTCATGAACTTCTATAATTTGAATATTTGTTCTTTTAATACTGTCCCTGTAATCTTATCAGTTTTCTTCATTTCTTTTCCTTCTTTTTTCTTTTTTGTCCTCTGATTGTATAATTTCACATATCCTTTCTTAAGTTCACAGATTCTTATGCTTGATCAGTTCTGCTGTTGATATTCTCTATAGCATTTTTCATTTTTTTATTGTTATTTTTTAGCTTCAGAATTTCTATTTTTTTCCATCTCTCTTTTAAGTCTTCTGGTCATTTATTGTTTTCCTGATATCATTGAATTGTTTCTCTGTATTTTCTTAAAGGATTCTGAGCATCCTTAAAATAATTGTTTTAAACTCTTTGTCAGGCAGTTTGTATATCTGAATTTCTTTGGAATCGTCTACTGGGAAATTAATGTGTTCTTTTGGTGATGTCATGTTTCTCTGTTTTTTAATATTTCTTTTGCCTTATGTGATGTTTATGCATTTAGTGAAACAGACATGTCCTACAGAATTTATGAGCCAGTTTTCCTGTGAAAAGACCTTTCTCTCTAGGAAGGTGGGAGAGTCCTTGCTATGTGGCATGTTGTGGTTCTGGTACCAGTGAGGGTGCAGCTGTGTAGTGCCTGTGCAGGTCTGTCAGTTGACGTCAGTTTTGCTGAGGATTGCAGAGATTCTCAGAAGACATTGTGGATGTTTGCAATGGCAGTAAAGGTTGTTGGGATCTTTTGTGACCATGCCTACCAAGGTCTTCCCAATCTGTAAACACATCAAGAAAATGTGGTTCAGGGGATCCCTTTGGCATTGGATTTGGCTTGTAAGCCTGCTTACAGTGGCAGTAGAACTGGTATCTGATGAGTGGTACCTGTATAGTGGCCACTAATGGCACTGGTACCTGTAGCATGGGTACCCCTACTGTGGCATTGGGTAATAGTATGTGAAGTGTGGATGCTCGTAAAGCAGCCAGGAGGCAGAGAACAGGAGCACAGATATGTTCAGAGTTACAATGGCACAGAGGTCAGAGCAAAACCTAGTTCTATATAGTGGCTGAGCTGGTCCTCCAAGTACAGGCATATGTAGTTAGAAATTGGCTCAGAGGTCTGGTGTGCAAGGTAGCTTGCTATGGTGCTGGCTCTGGTATTTTGAGATGTGGGCAGGCCCAGGAAAGCCACAGAGGCTGGATCTAGACTGTGGGCACTGCGGGGTTAAGGGATGCACAATGTTGGCAGTGGTTCATTTTCTGAAGCAGTTCAAGAGTGGCTGCTTTTGTGTGCATGGTATTAAGCCACATCTTTCTCTTTAGAGTTTCCCAGCAGGAATAGCCATTGGTTACCTCTGTGGCAAAACGCTAGTGTCCTCTGTGGAACAGGACACTGGGAACACTGGGGTTCCTGACACATGGTTGATACTGATAGCCTCTACCTTTCTTCTTTGTTCCTAACCATCTTCTGGGATCTCAGGGATGCTGACCCCACCAGTGGTCCTCTTCATCTTGTTATTTTTGTTTTGATGTTCTATGTTGCTTTAGCTTCTTTAATGGATCCTGAGCCCTCTCAGGGATATTTTGGTTGGAGGATAGCCATGTATATTTGGTTTTTCTTGTTTGGGGAGCATACAGGCTGGTATCTCCTACTCTGCTATCTTTGTAATGCCACCTTCTAAGCATTTTCTTTTGTAAATTTATCCATATATTTAAATATAACCAATGCCTTCTGCCAAGCCTTTATTTGTGCTTTCTCATTTTCAACAACAATAACGGCAATAAGAAAAATAAGAATAACAAAAATCCCACTGAAATTTTGATTAGGTTTACCTTCAATCTAGAGATTAATTTGAGAAGACTTAACAATTTAATGATATTGAGTCTTCTGATCCATATGTACCATACATCTCTGCATGTATGTAGCTCTTAAATTTCTTCCAGAAATATTTCATAGTTTTCAGTATGCCAGTCTTACACATATTTTTTAAATGTATCCAAAAACATCTTTTGTTTTTTAATTCAAATTTAAATTATCCTTATAATTTTGAATTTTGATTATTATTTGTTTCTTGCTACTATATAGAAGTGTGATTGATTTTTAATATTGACTTTTTCCTGTGACCTTGGTATACACAATTGTTAGTGTCAATATATTTTTTAATCTTTTGCAATTTCTATTTGACAATTATGATATACACAAATATAGACAGTTTTATTTATTTCATTTTAATCTGTTTGTTTTTTAGCTTCTTCCCTTACCTTATTTAGTAACTTAGATATGATGGATAAATTCCTTACAAAATATACCCTATTAAACTCAGTCAAAAAGAGCTAGAAAACCTGAATAGTTTATATCTATTTCAAAATTAAAGTTATAGTTAATTTTTTTTTTTTTTTGGCCAGGGCTTTGAGTACTTTTTAAATAAAAGTGAGAACAGACATTTTATCTTTCTTCCTGATCTTAGGAATAATGCATTGAGTATTTTACTATTAAGTATCATATTAGTGGTAGTTTTGTTCCTGATGTTCTTTATCAGAATAAAGGAGTTTTCTTCTATTCCTAGTGCCCCAAGAGATTTTCTTATCATGAATAAATATTAAATTTTTTCAAATATTATTTCTGCATTTACTAAGATAAATTTTTTAAATAAATCAGTTCACATGGTGAATTGCATTGACTTATGTTACAGTCAGAGTCCTCTAGGTAGACAGAACTAATGAAAGATGTATTTAGAGAGATATAAAAGAAGAGATTTTCTAGGGAAATTGATTCACTCAATTACAGTGATCAAGAAGTCCCACAGTAGGCCATCTTCAAGCTGGAGAACCAGGGAAGATGGTAGCATGGTTCAGCCCAAATCCAAAGGCCTTAGAACCAAGGAAGCTGATGGTATAACTCTAAGTCTGAAGGCCCAAGAACCTAGGGAACCACTGGCACAAGTCCTGGAGTCCAAAGGTGAGAGAACCTAGAGTTCTGACATCCAAGGACAGGAGAAGAAGGACACCCTGGCTCCAGAAAAAAGAGAGCAAGAATTTACCCTTCTTCTGCCTTTTTCTTCCATTCAAGACTCCAGTTGGGTATTTTCCTCTACTCAGTCCACTGACCCACATCCAATCTCCTCTGAAAATATTCTCTCAGACACACCTGCAGCATCCCAATCATTCCAATCAAAACCAAAATCACCTGGGTTTCACTTTCAACAGAAGAGGAATGGGCTCAATGCCTACTGAAAAATGGAGAATAAACAGTGCTTTACCAGCTGAGCATCCTTTAATCTAGTCAAGTTAAACACCCCAAATCAATAATCGCAACTTATTTTTAACTGTTGAACTAACTTTACATTCTCTGGATTAAATCTCACTTGTTCACGATGTGTTATATTTTTATATATAGCTACATTAGATTTAAAATGTCATTAAGGTTGTTTGAACCTATGTTCATAATGGATATTGTTCAAATATTTTTAGCTGTGTCTTTTTCTGGTTATAGTACCAGGTTAATATTAGCTTCATAAAATGAGTTTAGTGTTGTTTTCTTTTCCTCTATATTCTGAAAAAGTTTGTGAAGAATTTGTGTGACTTCTTAAAGATTTCTTAAAATTCCCCAGTTAAGCCATCAGGCTTAGAGTTTTTCTGTGTGTGTGAAACACATTTTGTCTATCAATTCAGTTTCTTCAATAAAGAACTAGTTGGGTTATCTACTTATTTTTAAGTGAATTTGGTAAATTGTGTCTCAAGAATTTTGCCCATTTCATCTATATTATCAAATTTATTGGCATAAAATTTTCCATAGTATTCTGTTTTATCTCTTAATGTAATAAATCTGTAGCAATGCCCCCTCTTTAATTATTGACATTGGAAGTTTGTGTTTCTCTTTTTCCAGATTATTCTGTAGAGAGATTTATCGACTTCTCTCCCTATTCATATAACTGGTATTTATTTCATTAATTTTTCTCTGTTAGTTTTATGGGCTTTATTTCACTAACTTCTGCTCTTTATTTTTTCTTTCCTTCTCATTACTTAAAATTTAATCTATTCCTTTTTTTGGTTTCTTGAGTTGGAAACTTTAATGATTGATTTGAGACCATGCTAACTTATTTACTGATAATAATTTTTTTTTCAAGCATTAGTTTAGCTACATCTCACAATCTTGAACTATTGAATTTTAATTTAATTTAAAATGTTTTCTGATTTGTTTTTAGTTTTTTTCCTTTGATCCATGGGTTGTTTAGGAAAGTATAGCTTAATTTTCAAGTAGGTAAGGACTTTTTATATTTTTTAAAAATAATTTTAAGTTCAATTTCTTTATGTTCAGATAATAAAATTTGTATTATTTTAATTCTTTTAGATTATGTGAGATTTGCTTCTCAGCACAGGATATGGTCTATCTTAGTGAATGTTTATGAGCACTTGGAAAGAATGTATATTCTGCTATTGTTGGTAGAGTGATTTATAAATATTAATTATATCAAGAGGATTGAAAATATTGATAAAATTTGTTACACTCTTCTTGTTTTTATTTCTATTTGTTCTATAAATTATGGTGGGAGGAGTGTTGAATTCTTTTTTTTAATTCAAATAGGTTTACTGTTTTACATTCTGAAGTTATGATTACATGCATACATTGGAATATTTTGTTGTTTTTGATGAGTCAGCCCTCTTATGGTTATGTTATATGCCTTGTTTGAAGTCTCCTTTGCCTCATATGAATATAGCAACCTCAGCTTATACCTACTGTTTTCATAGTATAGCCAATTTCATTCTTTTTTTTCATTCTATTTATGTGTTTAAACTTCAGCTTTTTTCGTAAGCAGCGCATAGTTTGCTATTGCCATTTATCCAATCTGATCATCTCTGCTGTAGAATTTGTATGCTCCATCCATTTACATTTAATGTAGTTGTTAATATGTCCAAATATCTTGCTTTGTTGTTTAATTTTCTCCTTTGTTCTTTATTGTTTGATTTTTTTCTATTCTTCTGCCTAATTTGGAATAAATATCTTTTTATAATTTTCTTTTATCTCCACTATTGGTTCATTTGTTATACATCATTAAAATTTTTAAGCGGTTGCTTTAGGATTTACAGTAGACGTATTTAAATTATTATAGTCTATCCTCAAATATTATTAAGCCACTTCACATATAATGCCAGTATCTTACAACATTTTCATGTCATCTTTCCCATATTTTGCATTTTTCTTCTCATGTATTATACAGCCTCCTACATTTATCATAAAACCAAAAATCATTGTTAGAATTTTTACTTTGTACAATCATTTTTTACACATAGGAGAAAGACTTAAACATGCCCTTTATTTATACACTCACATTTTTGACCCTTCTGGTACTCCATTTTTTGTGTAATCATTTGTTGCTATCAATCTTCTTTCTGAAGATTTTTCTTCACTATTTCTTGTGGTACAGGTGTTCTGGTAATTAATTTTTAAAGCTCTTGTTTGTCTTACAAAGTTTTTCTTTTTCCTTTTGAAATATGTTTTTGCTAGGTGTAGAGTTTTAGGTTGCAAGTTTATTTTTTCTTTCAATACTTCAAAGATTTTACTATTGTCTTTTGACCTGCATAGTTTCTGATGAGAAATATACTATAAATCTTATATTTTCACCTATCTATATGTTACTTCTTTTTAATTTGGAAGTCTTCAAGATTTCTTCTTTGTCTTTGGTTTCCAACAGTTTGACTAAGACATTCCTTAGTTTTTTTTTCTTTCTCATCTTTTAGGTTCTTTGAGCTTCTTAAATCTGTGATTTGCTCTTTTTAAGTAATTATGGGAAATTCTAAGCTATTTTATCTTCAACTTCTTTTTTTTCTGTCCTCTTTTCATTGCTGAGATGCCAGTTACATGAATGGTAGACCATTTGATACATATGGCCACTCTGGAATTTTTTTTTTCCATTACTTTTTATCTTTGCCTTTCAGTTTGGGTACATTCCATTGATCTTCAAGTCCACCATTATATTCTCTGCTGGGTCCATTCTGATGATAAGCTTGCTAAAATATCTTATCTCTGACACCATGTTTTTATATTTAAAGTTTTAAGTATTTTTATTTAATTCTATATTATAGTTTACCTCCTTTTGCTGAAATTCTCTATAGCTTTGTGCATGTTGTCTACTTGTTCCATTAGATGGTTTGACTTATTTAAATTAATTCCTTATCTCACAGTTTCAGCATCTGAGTATTCTCTGAGTCTGATTCTGTTGACTGCTTTATCTCTTGGTAGCAGATTTGTTTTTTCCTTTTGGCTTTTTGTAGGTCCTGTAACTTTTTACTAATGCTAATTGTTACATTAAAAGAAGAGTAGATACTGAGATAAATATAATTTAAACCAATATAATTTTATAATTTATAAACCAAATGCCTTTTTTTATCAGACTGCCATTATGGGGGGGTGAGTCAGTTTATTCAATAATTAAATTAAGTTTTCTTATTCTTTTTGCTATATTTGCCTTTAGTGCACTATGGACATAAAATTACTCATAGGGTGGGCTGATGTTATCTCCTGTTTAGTGTGGGGCCTGGAATAATGGATTATTTTTTTCTTAGTGTTCCTCTTCTGCCATCGGATTTTAGCAGAAGCTTCAAATTTGTACCTCAGCATGGGACTGTCTTGAAATTCATCTTCTCCCCAGAGATGGTCTGCTCTTGCCTGTCATTTGGTTTGAAATTTATGGTTCGGGAAACTGAGGCAATTTTTTTTGTTCTTTTACCTGTCTATGGTTGCAGTCTTTTCAGGTTTTGTTTTGTTTTTTTTTTTTGTTTGTTTTGTTTTGTTTTGTTTTCCCTTTTTCCATGGAAATCTGACTTTGCCTTGTATCATTAGGCAAAAGATCTTTGAAAAGAGTAAATTTATTTTCCATTCCCCAATGATAATAATCATCTACTTTGTTTTATTGTATGATCCTTGCCTTAAGTGGTTTTTTCACCCGTCCTCTGTTGTCAATGGAATTTGCTTTGTCTCTTCCCCAGTGCAATAGAGTTTTGCCTAATATGAGGAGTGGAATCCTTTCATGCTCCTCTCCCAGTTGGTTAAGTCTTTATTTCTTTTGAAGGTAGCCTGGGAAGTTCACAGGGATTTATGCCTTTGTGATAGAAAAAAAGCGCCCTCAGGTATTTTGCTCTATCCACATTCTTTCTTGTGACTACCAGTGGAGGCTCAAAATAGCTGGTCAGTACATCTAAAATTTTAATGTGATGGGGAATTCCAGAAATTCATAACTGCTACTCTAGCATACTTTAGGATTTTAAAAAATTATTGATATTTTGAGGGGTTTTTTTACCTGTATTTATGACTTATCTCTTCTTCCTGAACACTAAAAAATGTGAAACTCTTCATTCTAAAGTCCAGCATATTCTCAGGGGGACATGCCGCTCTTTTAAATTCAGTTAAACTGAATTTATTTGTTGCTTCAACACTCTGATGGAATCCGGAAAAATCATAATTTTGTAAATTATCTGGATTTTTGTAATTATTAGACCAGAAGCAATGTTCTTTTGACTTTTTATATCTTAATAAAAAGTGGAAACTATAATTTATTTAATGTTTATCTTTAATTTTTTTTTCCGAGCACAGCTAATTAAGGTTTTATCTTCTAATGGTGTTTCACTGTTCGTGTCTCTGAAATCTACCTTGTGGTCTTATTATACAAGTATTTGAGCATAAATGTGTAGGGTTTTTCACAGCCTCCATGATCAGTGGCAGAAGTAGTCTTCCCTACTGCCAAATTTGTTTTCTTTTATGTTCCATTTCCTTCTTTGTTTTTAAATTGTGTTTTTGTATAAATACTATGCTAGTTCTTTTGATTAGTATTTCTCTTCTGCGGTGACATATTCCTTGATTATCTGTATTCATGGGAAAAATTAGGGCCATGTTCTAAGCTAGCTATGGTTAATTCTGTTTTTACCAAAGTTTCTAATGATAGAAAATTGTATGTGGGTGAACTAATTAGGCCTGTATTTCAAATGACTCCAGTAGAGATCACTATCTGCTTGAATACTCATAATTCTACATTTTTTTGATCATTCTATTATGCCAAATATATGAAGTCCGTGTGATGTATTATTTTTTTAATTAAGTAATTCATTTTGTTTTAATTTCAGCATATTATGAGGGTACAAATGTTTAGGTTGCATATATTGCCTTTGCTCTACCCAAGTCAGAGCTTCAAGCATGTCCGTCCCCCAGAACGTGTACACTACACCCATTAGGTGTCAATATATCCATCTCATCTTCCCCCCTCCCATCTGCCTGACACCTGATGAATGTTACTACTATATGTGCACATAAATGTTAATCAGTTAATACCAATTTGATGATGAATACATGTGGTGCTTGTTTTTCCATTCTTGTGATACTCAGTACAATGGGCTCTAGCTCTATACAGGGTAATACAAGAGGTGCTACATCACCGTTGTTTTTTTGTGGGTGAGTAGAACTCCATGGGGTATGTGTGTGTGTATGTATGTGAATGTGTGTGTGTACATATATATATATATACACACACACAAATACATATATATATGTATATATCACATTTTATTAATCCATTCATGTATTGATGGGCACTTGGGTTTTTTTCACATCTTTGCAATTGTGAATTGTGTTGCTATAAACATTCCAGTGCAGATGTCTTTTTTATAGAGTGTCTTTTGTTCCTCTGGGTAGGTTCCCAGTAATGGGATTGCTTGATTGCGTGGTAGTTCTACTTTTAGCTCTTGGAGGTATCTCCATAATACTTTCTACAGAGGTTGTACTAGTTTGCAGTCCCACCAGCAGTGTATGAGTCTTCCTATCTCTATGTATCCACATCAACATTTATTGTTTTGGGACTTTATGATAAAAGCCATTCTCACTGGAGTTAAGTGATATCTCACTGTGGTTTTTATTTGCATTTCCCTGATGATTAGAGATGTTCACCATTTTTTCATATATTTCATATGGCCATTAGTCTGTCTTCTTTTGAAAAGTTTCTTTTCATGTCCTTTGCCTACTTTTTAATAAGGCT
>RJWJ010012412.1:0-41911 GCA_004363605.1 Indri indri
CTGATAAAAATACAATAAAATAAAGCCAGAAGACAATGCCCATTGCAATCTCAAATGTTTTTAAGCTCTTCAACTATTCTTGGATTGAACAGGAAATGCAAAGCATACAAAAAGCATTATTTTATACCTAAAAAATAAACTTGTTAAAATAAACTTGTTCGTATGAGATACAGATAAAGCAGTGCTCAGAGGAAAATTTGTGTACTGGAGAATAAGACAAATGTTAAACATACAACTTAAGGCTGGGTGCAGTGGCTCATACCTGTAATCCTAGCACTCTGGGAGGCCAAGACAGGAGGACTGCTTGAGGCCAGGGGTCTGAGGTTGCTGTGAGCTATGATGACACCACTCACTGCACTCTGGCTAGGGTGACAGGGCAAGATGCTGTCTCAAAAAAAAAGACATTAGGAAAAGGACAGCAAAATGAATCCTTAAAAAGCAGACTAGAAGAACTAGAAATTGATTAATTAGAAAAATGGGAAAACAGAATTAATAAGTTGATTTTAAAAATATGTAGTAAAATATGTAACATTTTAGCTAATGTAATGACAAGAGACAAACACAAAATAAGGCAGAATTACAGATACTGTATAACTTGAGTCATAAAATGTTTTGCTCAACTCTATGCAAATAAGTAAAAAACTTGGACTAAATGGATAATTTTCTAGGAAAGCATAATTTGCCAAAAAATGACTTCAAAAGAGAAAAATTGAATATACCAATTATCATAGAAGAAATGAAGAAAGTGTTATTCCAATTAGCATTACAGACTAAATACCTCAAAAGACCCTACCAATGAAAACCAAATATATTTTGGGGGTTAACAAAAAAGTTTTTTATGGTATTAATTGTTTATTCTTTTTTTTTTTTTTTAGCATGAAATGGAATTTATTGTAAAGATAGGTATTTTATAGAATCCAAACAAAAGCTGACCAACCAGAAATAAAGTAAGGACAGCTCAGGGAACGTGAACAGTGGTGACTTATGTCCCTTCCTTCTGGTGTTCCACTTGAGTGTGACACAGAGCCTCTTCTCCAAGACTTACAGAAAAACTGAAAAAGTAGATTTTCCACGTGCTCTTCTCCCCACTCCTAATGTTAACAGCTTTCAGACCCATGGTACAATGATCAAAACCAGGTAATTAACATTGACACAATCCTATTAACTAAACTGCATTCTTTGTTTGAATTTCACCGGTTTTCTCAGTAATGTTCTTTTTCTTGTTCAGTATTCAAGATCCATCTGTACTTGAGTCTTTCTGGGCTTTCTGTTCTGTTCTACTGGTCTATTTGTCTACTTGTGCTCAGTATCACACTGTTTTACTTACAGAGACTTCACAGTATGTTTTAATGACTGGTAGGGCCAATCCCTCTTGTAATTTTTCCTTTTCGATGTGTTTCTGGCTATCCTTACATTTGTTTTTCTATATGAACTTTAGTATCAACTCATCTAAATCAATTTTTAAAAAAGGCACATTGGCATTTTATTGATATTATATTTATTAACTATTTTAGGGAGAACTGACATCTTTACAATGTGGAGTCATCCTATCCAAGAACAAGGGATATGTTTCCATTTGTTCAAGTCTATTTTTGTACCTTTCCAGGAGTGTTTTAAAATTTTCCTTGTAAAGGTTTTGTGCATTTCTCGTTAACATTATCCCTAAGTATTTAATCTCTTTGTTGCTAGTAAATGAGGTTTTCTTTGCCATTATGTCTTCTAACTGGTCGTTACTCTCTATATGAAAGCTATTGACTTTTATATGCTAACTTTGTATCGTGCCACCTTACTGAATTCTTTTACTTTTGGGGTTAGTTTTATCATTGATCCTCTAGAGTAAAAAAAAATCTAAATGCATAGAGGAATGGTGAGAAATGAAAGAATCTATAGAGGTAAAAACATGGGAAAGCTTAAACCTTGGGAAGCAAGTGAGACCAAAGCCATCTTTACCCTTGAGCTTTTGAAGGTGAAGAAATCTGCTGAGCCCTGATTACCTTGAGCTTCTGCTGTGATGACTGGGGTGGATGCAGGAGGGAAAGCAGGGCCACTCAAGGTAGGGAGTTTCATCTGAGATCTCCCATGAAGCGGGGACCCTCAGAGTGCTGCTCTCACAGAGTAAGGGTGACCACTAAACAAACCACCAGGCAAATAAACAGTAAGGAAACTTGCCTTTCTTGACCTTGGCCCTGAGTGGAGGAAAAGTTGTTTTTTTTTTCCATCTAAAACACTTGTTTAACAAGTTGTCCCTTATAGAGAGTTATGGCCCAAATTTATACTACTTGTATGGTCCAAAATACTGCAAATGGGAATTTAATTTACAGTGGACCGAGGTCAGTAGTAACCCTAGAAAACTACCAGAAGCAACCACAAATTCTCTCTGGAGAAACGAAACTTCAATCCAGGTATCAAAGAACTCCTACGGATAAAGTTATAAATATGGGTAGCTAACAGTTAAAAACCACAAACCAAAGAAGGAAATAACGGGTACAACAGAGATGAAATGTTTATAAAAACAATACTATGAAAAACTTTAGCAAATAAAATTGAAAGCTTAGACAAAAGAAGCAAATTCCTAGGGAAATATAATTTACCAAAATTCAGTCAGGAGAAATAGAAAGCTTTTAGACTTGTAACATTAAACAAATCTAATAGTAGTTTAAAATCTGGGAGTGTGTATTCTTTGCAGAAAGATTTTATGTGATTTCCCCAAAATGCCATCAGTTCTTTTTCTGGAGCTAAACACGTTGATTATAAAGTTCATTTGGAAGAACAAATGAGCAAGACCATCCCAAGAAAACCCTGAAAAAGAGCCCTTGGAAGGGAGAGGGATAGTCCTACTATGTATTGAAACGTAAAGCTTCCACTCTGAAAGTGCGGTATAGGCACGTGACTAGACAGATCAATGGAACAAAATAGAAAGTTCAGACATAGGTCCACTTACATATGAAAATTCAGGATACAATAAAGGCGATGTCCTAAGTCAATGGGGAGAAAGATGAATTATAAAAATGAATGGTGTCGGGATAACTGGATATAGTTATGTAGCTATGTATAGATACATAGCCATATGGAAAAAATTAGATCTGTTTCTCACACCATGTCAGGATAATTTTCAGATCGATGAGAGATTTAATTGTATAATATTAACCATACAATTACTAGAAAAGAAAAAAAAATCAGGATGAATTCCTTTGTAACAGTAAGCTATGGCCAGTAAGTAAGCCATATGGTCAGTAGGCTATGGCCTGTGGGCCAAATCTGGCCCAAGGACTATTTTTGGGCTACTGCAAGCTAAGAACAGTTTTTTCTTCACTTTTAAAGGGTTCAGTAAAAAGAACATGAGACAGAGACTTTGTGTAGTTGCAAACCCTAAAATATTTACTATCTGACCTTTTATTAAAAAAAAAAAAAAAGATTTTTGAGCCCTGCTCTGTAGCCTCGAGATGGGAAAGCTTTTCCAACTGCATTGGTTAGCCGTGGCATAATAATGCCACTGAGCTCAACTGGGCAGCTCTGTTCCAGTGTTACCTTCTTGGACCAGTAGGAAAACACACTCCACCCCTTTGTAGGAAGTGCATGTAAATCCACATGGCAAAGGATGGGGATACAGGGAAAGGTGAAGAATTTGGGCCAATAATGTAATCTTCCACGTCAAACACTACTTAAAATCTAGATACGATAAGAGATATATTTGACTACATTTTTAAAAAATCTTTTGCATGTGTTATACAGTAAGCAAACTAAAATACAAGTGGTAACTCAGAAACATTTGCAAGTTACATCACAGATTAGGGCTACTATCCCTAATTTATAGGGAACATAAAAATAGAGAATATTCTATACAAAAATGTGGAAGAGATATGAGCAGACAGTTCATTGGAAAAAATGTAAATGTCTCTCAAACATGGGAAAAGATGTTGAACTTTCCATAGTTGATTTTCACAGTAATCTCATGAGTAGATATTGTTATCATCCCCACTTAAAAGACAAGGAAACTGAGTCACGAAGATGTAAAGTGTTAAGCCTGAACCCAAAAAACTAGTAAGTAATGCTGCTAGGATTTGAACCTAGTCAGGCTGGCTCCAGATAAAAGAGTAATTTACCATGACTAAATAAGACTTATTTCAGGACTGCAAGGATCATTTAATATTAGGAATAGCTGGGTGTTTCCTTAATATGAGAAAATATATTTATCTCAATTCAAAGCCTGCATTGTGCTTAATTGAGAATACCAGAAGCAATTTCTTTAAAGTCAGGAACAAGACAAAGATGTCTACTAATCATCACTATTATTTAAAATTGTTCTACAGGACTTGGATAAAACAATTAGATAAGAGAAAGAAATTGAATGTATAGAAATTAGAAGAGAAGAGAGGAGAAAATTATAATTAGCAGATGATATGATTTAATTGTTTCCCTAGAAACTAAAAAAGACTGCCCCAAAACTCACAAACAAAACAAGAATTTAATTAGTTTTCAGAAATCAATAGCTTTTGCATACACGATGTCCAATTTCAAGTTGTAAGAGAAGAAAGGACCCATTTTACAACAGCAATACAAAACACAAAAGATAAAATACCTAGGACTAAACTTAGGAAATATTATTTGCAGAAAACGTTAAAATTCTAACGAGGGGCACAAAATGAGACCCGAGCAAATGGAAAGACATACCATGTTCTTGCATAGGAATAATCAGCATCATAAACATACCACTTCTCCTTAGTTAATCTATAAATTTAATGTGATCTCCAATAAAAATGCTAATAGGATTTTTAAAAAAGATTTACATAAACTGATCCTGAAGTTCACATGGAAAAGTAAATAAGCAAGAATAGCCAGGAAAGAGAGGGTTAGTGATAGGAGACTAACTCTGTCTCAATAAATAAATAAATTTAAAAAATAAAAAACACCTCTCTGCTAATGATAATCTGTATTTGCAGCCACTCCCCAACACTAGCATCACTGCCTCAGCTGCATAATACTGCATAATTCCAACTATATGAAAAGATGAGATTATGGGGACAGTAAAAGAATCAGCGATTGCCAAGGGTTAGTGTGGATAGGCAGAGCACAGAGGATTTTTAGGACAGTGAAAATACTCTGCATTTGATACTATTAATATAATGATGGATACATGTCATTATATATTTGTCAAAATCCATAGAATATACAACACCAATAGTAAACTTTAATGTAAACTGTGGACTTTGAGTGATAAAGATGTATCATCATATTATAATAGTGTATCAACCGTAATAATTACATCTCTCTGATGGGGAGACTGCATGTGTTGGGGGGGTGAATATATGGGAACGCTGTACTTGCTGCGTTTAGCTGTGAACCTAAAACTACTCTAAAAAACAAAATCTATTTTTAAAAGTAAGAAAAAGCACAAAGTACCAATATTGTAAGAAGATAGTATGAAGAACTTTATGTCAATAAATTTAAAAATCAACGTGAAATGGAATTTCCAGGAAAACATGATTTACCAACTCAACAGTAAGTAGAAAATTTGACTGGTTTGTATCTGTTTAAGAAGTTGAATCTGTAACTATAACTTTCCCACAAACAATTCTCCAGGTCCAGATTTCTTCAGTAGCCAATTCTTTTAAACATTTAAAGAAATGATATTACTCTTATACAAACTCTTCCAAATAATAGAGGAAAAATAATTCCCACCTCATTTTGAGGCTACCATAATTTTAATACCAAAGGGTGACTACTACATTATCATCAGAAAGGAAAATTATAGGCCAGTGTCTCTCATGAACATACTTATAAATATCCTAAAGAAAATATTAGCAAGTAGAGTCCAATGATGTGATAGTACCGCAGGAACCCGGGAAAGTCTGAGAGCTGGACAGCCCACTGGAGGTCACCTGGTTCAGCCTCTCCCAGACACAGAGCTCAGTCCAGGATTCCTGGCCCCAGGGAGCAAGGAAAGTGAGGAAAACCATCTGTTCAACTCTTACAGAAAGGGGAAACGGCAGTAGACAATCGTGGAGCTTTCCAGAAGCAACACTGCTTTATGGTCTATGTGGCTGCCGCACTGATGAGGTTAAATGCTAATGACAAGCCTTGTCTGGAACCAAAGGGTGAGTATAGCACAGGGTGACTGGATATTACTGTTTTGCATCCCCATTTAAAAGATAATAGCATTGCTTCCTCTTAACCCTGGAACCCCAGAAGGAGCAAAAATTTCCCTTTCTGCCATATCCAAGATTCACAAGAGTCTTGTTTTGAATGTTGGGTTCCTTTTGGGGAGGGAGGAACATAACACTTTTGGTGTTTGGGGTGTGGATGTGTGCATGTGTGTGTGTTTGTGTGTGTGTGTACACAAAGAAAGAGGTTGCTTCTTCCCTCTCACCTCCCTGCATTACAAGTCTTTGCCTCTTGCTCTGAACTTGTAACTTTCAGCATTGGGCCAGGAGGCATGCAGTTTCTAGGCTGTCGGTTTTCCAAGGTCATCCTTTGAGAGTAGCTGACTGCTGGATGCATCTGTAATAAGTCAGACAAGGGTCTCTTCAGCTGACTTAGGAGGCTCTTCCCCTCTGATTTGAAACTGCTGAGGACATCTCAGTGTAGCCCGTAGACTGCTAGTTGCTATAAATTCCTAAAAGAAAACAAAAGCAAAGTTTAATCATTTCTGGTACCCATTCCTTCTCTCCTCTCTCCTCCCTCCCTCTCCTTTGGTGAGTGTGACAAAGAGGGTGTGACAATGTCTGGTGGAGTTGGTGGAGAGAGAAACAGTGGCCTGTGGGTTGGGGCTCAGAGAAAGAGGTTATCCTAGGATGAAATATCAAACCATATCACATTGATTTTCCCTTTGGGGGGCCCGGATATCACATCCTTCCATTTCCCTCTAGTCCCTGCCTGCCATCGACAGGGAAGCATTAACAGGGAATAATCAATGATGCTCTGTCCTGAAAATAAAAGGCTTGTCATGTCTCTCCACTTGGTGGAATGGATGTGGGACCAGGGGTCATGTGGCCGCTGCCATCTGTCTCCTGACAGAGGCACTGACTCAGACAAGCTTTCCATCCAGAGCGCTGCAGCCTACAGCCAGGTGAGCGCAAACTCTCCACGGGCAGCAAGGAAAACAAGACTTCAATTTCTTTGAACACTCTCGTTAGGAGCTTGGCTAACTATAAAATATGGCATCTTAGGAGTGGCTTTCGTGAACTTTAATTTCTGAATTGCATAAAGGATCGACGTTCTCTAATATACTGGATGCTGTGCTTGCATTCCAAACAAGTCCGTGTACTCACTGTTTCGGGATGGAATCACAGAAATTCAGAATGGAGAGGGACTTACATCTGTGGTCCAGCCCCATTCCCCATCTGATATATGAGCTCACTGCAGTTTTCTTGGTAACCCCAATGGTTGTCAGAACATGCCTACTGCTTCCTGTTATTGTTCTTTCATTGTCAAAAAGCTCAACTCTTAGAAAGTATTTTCTTATGCTTTACCAAAATCTATTTGCTGGTGCTCATGGCTGTCATTTGTATTATAGTAACCTCTCCATATTCTCCCTCCTCTTTCACTTAGATCCACTACTTGGGTCCCAACTCTTGACTCTCTCCCACTCACAATCCTGTTAAGTCTCTTTGGATTTAGCCCTTATATCTGGTCATTCATCAAAACCTCTGGCTTGGAAACACACCAGGGGCTCTTCCCCTTTCAGACTCCTTGGGTTGCCTCTCTGCTCCTGCCTAACCGCACCCCCCCCCCCCTTTCAGCCCAAAGGTAAGTGGAAAGCATCCCCTTCCATTTTCCATGCTTTGTTCACTTAGCTGCAAACCAACTTAGCTGACTTTGGAAGACATCCTTTGGACTTGTCTTACAATAGCTCTAATCTAAACTCTCTTGCATTTTTTGTTTTTTATATTTAATTTATTTTTTTAAGAGACAGGGTCTTGCTTTGTCACCCAGGTTGGAGTGTAGTAACATGATCTGTGATCCTAGCTCACTGCAGCCTTGAACTCCTGGGCTCAAGCAACACTCCTGCCTCAGCCTCTGGAGTAGCTGGGACTACAGGCACATGCCACCATGCCAGGCTAAGCTTTCTGTTTTTGATGCATGCTACAGCTGAAGCCATATTTTTATATCCTATACCTATATGATTTGATTTTATTGGGACCTACATGAAGAACCATACAACTATGGCAATTACATTTTATCTTGTTAGATTCATTTGTTGCTCCTTTGGGAGCTCTTTTTAAATCAGTTCTGCCATCAAAAGCATTGGTGAATCTACAAATTTGATAAGCATACCTTTTCTGTCTTGGTCTCAATCACTGGCAAAAATGGGAGGGTGAGGTCCAGGAGACCTGCGTGTTGGCTTTATAACTGAGTGGAGTGCCGGCTTTGGACTGGTCATTCAGAAGCTGAATTGCATTCTCCTTGTTACAGACCCAGATCCTCCACCCCCGCTAAGCTACTACATAACAGAGAGCAGTGACTGTACATCACTGTGGGCAGGCGGGCTTCAAAACAGAGCCAAGAACCGGCTGGGCAGAGCACACTCTGTTCCTTCTTGAAATGTACCAATCAGAGAAGTTGTTCTTCCTCCCATCCTGTCAAGAATAATGGTAAGCATCTTACGGTTCCTTACCATTTATGAAACACTTTCCCTTTCATTCTCTCACTCAATCCTACCTTAATTGTGTTGTGGGAGGAGGAGTGTTTTTCTCACTGAAGTCCCTCCACATGTTAATGTGGGCCCTGGAAGCAGAGGTTCTCCCCAAACCTGCTCTGCTTGGGTCAATAAAGTGGTTCACTGGCCTTATTTCCAGCAGCAACCCTGATTTTCTTTCGGGCATCTGCCCTCTTCCACTCTCATGTCATGAGGCTTAGATGAAATCTCTCCTCCTTCTTTTCTCCAAGCTCAAGGGGTGGGCATAATTATTATACTAAAGCTAAGCATTTGCACTCACTGTCCCAAACTTTCAATTTTTCTCAAGCCCCCTGCCTTGAGACAGCATTCTGAGGTGTGCTTTCCAGGGACTGTGCCCTGATGGGTCAGTTCCCCTCAGCATCCTTGACTTGCCTCTCAGAATGTTCCTATCGGTTCTGTGAGTTCTCTGACATTTTCCCAGGAAACCCACTGTGTCGCTTAAATGTATGAGAGTTACAGTCTATTGCCTAAAGCAATACAACCCTAAGCAAGATGAAATGCAGGTTTCAATAGTAACCAGGCTCTAAGCCCAGCCTATACTGACTCAGCACTGGCCCCACTAACACAACTTTCCAAACTTCCTGGTTGGCACCTCATGCTTCTACCATCCATTAAGGGACAGCCTGGACTTGTCCCTGACAGGGAAGGGAAGTAGGAAATCGTTGGCTGAAATACAGATGTACCATGTCTAAGAGTCCAATATGGCAAAGATAGAAATGATGTCTATCTGATGTGACGTTGTGTGTTGTACGTGAACTTGCGCAGTGTCACAGTGGTTACCATTTTGTTTTCTATTAATAAGTGCTGAGACTCTTGCTCGGGGGTCATGAGTAGCTCCGGTATTTGCAGAATGAATCACCGGTGGGACCTTGGGTGAGTCTATTTACGCTTCCGCTTCCTCAATGGTAGGATGGATGGAATCATCACATCCGTCCCACTGATCATCGTTGGAAGCTTTCATATGGGGCCTTAACACTTACAGTCGCATTTATTCTCTCCTTTGGTCCAACTGTACTTGTTTTTTGGGAAGAACAAACAGGAATTTGTGTGAAAATACTTAGTGAAATGTAATGCATTATATACTTTGTTATAAAAGCACCATCCCTCATCTTCTAGAATCTTCCGTCCTCCTGGTTGCCTTCCGGATCCCTGACAACAATTCAGCAATCCTATTTGCAAGGGTTATCGCATCCTGGAAAGCCCTTCATTGAGGTAAGTGGCTTCGATTCATTAGTGTAGCTAGAGAACAGGTGCACGTTTTATAATCACTTAGAACTTTAATTCCTTCTTATCAACATATGTGTTACCCATTTCATGGTAAAGATTTTATTGAACAGAAAAGATGGAAGCAAATTAGGGATGTAGAGGTTCTGCCTTTTTTCTGATAAAAATCACTACCTCTCCTAAGCAGTGGCCTGTGTCATCTTTTTTTCCACTTGCCCCAAACTTAACTTTAAAAAGCAGAAGCCATTTTTGATGCCCTGGGCTCTTTTTGCAAGTCTCAGCTCAGTACTGGCTTCAGCCTTCTGACACTCTTTAACCAAAAGTCAGCTTGTTTATTAAAATTTTTATTCACATTTCAGTCTGCCGAGATTCTAAATCACAGAAGCCCACGAGAATTAGAGGCAACATTTAGGAAAGGGCTTTGAGCACAGTATCAATCCAAGGCCCCTTTGCCTCACTTGGGAAGGAAGCCCTTGCTGTTGGTACTGACCGGGCAGTGATTCGGAGGGTGTCCCAGGCTGGAGCTCCCGTCGCAGACTCACATCACCCGTCAGCACTGACCTCTACTCTGCGGCACCGGGTGCTGTCCTCAGGGGCTCACGCCGCCTTCTATTCAGGTCCTTGCTTTTGCTTTGTCCTTCCTTCCTTGATATTTGTGCTTCCACCCTTGTTAGCTGTGCTCATCAGAGTTCTGTCTGCGGCTCCTCAGATTTCCTTACATCCCATCTCCCTTTCTTTCCTTTTGGTGACATTTTTAGTGCTAGAATCATATTTGAGCTTTTGAGGCATTCCCAGTCATGAACTATCTTCCTTATGCTATGGAATCATCCCTAATATGGCTAGAATTAGAAACTACTAGAATTTTTGAGTAGTGGAAAATGCAAAAGTAAAACCACATAATATTACTACCCCTCAATAGCTACACATTAGCATTTCGGTATAATTCATGTGAATGTTATTCTATGTGTATTTTGAAATCTATGTGTACATAGTAATCATACTATGCATTAAATATTTGGTGTTTGACATGTTACATAGCCTTCCTTCCATATTAATATACATTCTTTATAAGTGCCATACTTAATGGCTGCCTAATACTGAGTACATGAAACACATAATGCTCCCATTATTGGACACCGAAGTTGTTCCCAGGCCTTTTATTTTTCTTTTACAAATAACCCCGTGTGAGAGGAGAGGGAACACCATGCACAAGACCACCCTCACTTGTGACACCAATTACAAGTCCAAGGAGCTTCCATAAACTACCCCGAGGTTTGATAATTCACTAGAAGGGCTCACAGAACTCACCGATAGCTGTTATGCTCATGGTTGTGGTTTATTGCACTTAAAGGATACAGATTAAAATCAGCCAAGGGAAAAGATGCATGGGGCAGAGTACAGGAAAGTTCCAGACATGGGCTTCTGGTTGTCCTTTCCCCATGGAGTCGTGGGCAGTGTTACTCCCCCGGCATTGATGTGTGGCAATACGCACAGAATGTTGCCAACCAGGGAAGCTCACTCAGGCCTTGGTGTCCAGAGTTATTATTGGGGATCCGTGGGTGACTGCCTGGGTGGCTGGTTTTTAGTCTCCAGCCCCCCCAGAGGTAGAGCGGATACTGCATGGCCCAAAGTTCATAAATCACAGTGTTATACCATCCAGTGGCCATGGCCCCTGGCAGGCAAAGACACTCTTATCAGGCAGGACATTCCAAAGTCCTAAAGATCACCTCCCTATATACACACCGATAATCAGTATGAAACAAAACAAAACAAAACAAAACAACAAAACAAAAAAGATTACCTCCCTATAGCTGAGGACAAAGGCCAGACTGCTGTTTGGGTAAGGTGAATTCTTGACTACACACCCTGTAACAAATATCGTTGTGTATAAGCATTGTTCATTTTGAGGGTTATTTTTTAGGATAAATTCCTAGAATTTGGACCAAAGGATATGAACATTTTTAAGACTCTGAACACACATTACCAAAATGCTTTCCAAGGAGTCGCCGGTTTATTTTCTGCCCCTCCCCACCCCACCCAGCAATGTACAGCCCATCTGTTCCATCACACCCTCGCTTGCAATGGGTATTGTCATCTTAGAAAACTTCCGGCAATTTGATAGACACAAAATGATTTCATTGGTTTTCATCTGCATTTCTGATTACTAATGAAGGCAAATCCTTGCCCATTTTTAAAGTTTTATTATGAAGAATTTTGAACACCCACAAAAGTTGATAGAATAGCTTAATGAATTCCCACATGCCCATCACCCTGGCCCCACAACCATCAACCCCTGGGAATCCTAACTCATCCATAGCTCCACCTTCTTCTCATGTTCTCATATTTTTTTGAAGAAAATCTCCTGGGCATATCATTTTATCTATAACAATTCAGTCTGTTCTAAAAGATAAGGTTTCTTTATTAAAAGTCTACAAATACAACGATCATACTTTAAAAATTAACAGTAATTCCTTAATGTCATCGTATATTCAATTGGTGTTCAAATTTCCAATTGTTTCAAATGTTAGATTTTTTACATTTAAAAATTAGGATCCAAATGAGGACCAGATATTATTGAGATTCATGGAGACCCATAGATTTGTCTTTTAATTTAACATATTTCCTTTAATCCATGGATTCTCTCTCTCTCTCTCTCTCTCTCTCTCTCTCTCTCTCTCTCTCTTTCTCCCTCCAGCTGCCTCCCTCTAAGACATAACTTAATGTTCACTACTGTACCCCTGGTGCTTAAAACAATAGGTGTGGTGGACAGACTCTAAGATGTCCCACGATCCCTGCCTCTTGGTGCTCACAACTTTGTGTAATCCCTCCCCTTCCCTTGGCTGAGACTTGCTTCTAACCAATAGAAGTGGCAAAGGTGATGGGATGTCATGCCCATGATTATGTTATAGGAGACTGTCTTGCTAGCAGTCTCTCTCTCTCTCTCTCTCTTCCTCTTTCTCCCCTCCTCTGTTGCTGGCTTTAAAGAAACAAGATGCCATGAAGTAAATGGCCATGTTGGGGAAGCCCACTCTGGCAGGAAACTCTGAGCAGTCTCTAGCAGCTGAGGGTAGACCCCAGCAAGAAACTGAAACCCTCTGTTTGGCAGCTGCAAGGAAATGAATTCTGCCAACAACCTCAGGGAGTTTGGAAGCAGATCTTTCCCCAGTCGAGCCTCTGATGAGATTGCAGCCCTGTGGATACCTGGGTTGCAGCCTTGTGAGACCCTCAAGCAGAGAAACCAGCCAAGCTTTGTGCAGACTTCTGACCTATAGATAAAATAGAAACAATAGAAACTATAGGTGATAAGTATGTGTTGTTTAAAACTGCTAAGTTTGTGGTAGTTAGTTAAGCAGCACAGAAAATGAATGTAGTAGATATTCACTAAGCCTTTGTTGAAATGGTTGAATGAATAAACAAGAAGGCTAGTTAGGAAGTGGTCAGACACTGTACTTTTAGCCACTGACCAGAGGGTGGAACTCCATTCCCCATTGCCTCTGGGGTGGTTTTGTGGCTATGCCAGCACTGACTGAGTCCTACAGGCCCTCCTTCCAGCTGGGCTCACCATGGTATCCTGCAACAATTGCTTCTCCTCCTCCCCTTCCCCTGGGACCTCCTCTCTGCCTGCCCACAGCGACCTCAGGGTGAGTTTCTGCAGCCCCTTCCTGAGAGCCCTGTGGACCTTCTCAATAGACCTGGCAGTTTCTTTTCTAATGAGGACAACACCGAGCATGTGATCTTTGGGTGTCTATCTGTGCTTTCTTACCCTGTGACTATTTCTGCGTGTGGTGTGATGTACATTCTCCTCTCTGCATAGCTTTCCCTGTCTGATTGCTGGATGGGTATAAATTGCTCCCAAGAAAAAGCTCTTGAGCAAAACCATCCAGCCCTGAGCTGAGCCTGTGCGGTCGCTGTACACATGAGCCTGCCCTGGGAAGCTCCCTCCTCACAGCAGTCCCCTCTGTCCCCATGGCCCCGGGCTTCAGAGCCCTCTGCTCTCCCACTAGTGTTCTTTCTGCCACCTCCCATATTCCAGCCTGGGTGTTTGAAAACAATCATTGTCAGAATATGCCATTTAACCTGTTTTCATTTTTTATTGTAAAAAGAGGAAGCGAGACCCGTGGTAAGATTGCAGATGGATAATGAAAGCATTCCTCACAGCTGTTCAGGGATATATATATTTTCTGCAGTCGAGCGAGACGGATTCCCATCACAGCACGGGGACTCGTTCCATGAAGCCCCCCATCTGTCATGCTCGGGGGAGAAGGGGACAGTGGCGAAGTGTCATTATGGATGGAACTGGGCTCAGAAGTGACTGGTCAAGGTTGACACTGCAGTCCTGATGGAGCTGTTTATGGAAATTTTCCTGGGAGGCTGGTGGAGAGGGCGGCTCCAAACAACCCCTGCCTGTGGCTGCCTCCTGAGTCCCAATCTGACCGCCTTGGAGCTGAATAAGTCCCTCCAAGGTAGCTACCCAAGGAAAATACCCTTTTCCCTGTTCCAAACTAGACAGATAGGAAATCAAAACAAATATTATCTCGGTTTCTGTGCTAAGCCTGAACGGGCACGTTAATCATCTGTCCTGATGTCACTGCCCCATCTCCCCAGGAACTCTCAGCAAAGTAGGATCAGGGTGATCTGTGCCCGGTGCATTACACCAAAGTGGGGAGTGCTTGGATCTGGGGTGCCTGCCTCAAGTTTGCCAATCCTGTGTGGACGCTGATTTAGTCTGAGAGTGAGAAGGCAGAGGAGGACAGAAATTGGTCCACCTCAAAAGACAGAAGCTAGAATGCAATTTCCCCCTCCCTACTCCCTTTTCCTAACCTCAGGAAACAATATGTGCAAAGAGCTTTTCTGCCACTAATAGCTGTCCTTCCCCTCTCCACGCTCCTGCCTCCAGGATGCCCCACCTGCCCCCACACATCCCATGGTGTCAGGGGAGGCCCCCTCCCCGCCCTGCTGGACCAATGGCTGTCAATTCTTGACTATCTCTCCAAGGTTTCCACTTTGCTTGGGGAAAGAGCCTTTCTCTCCCCCAACCCCTTGTTAAATGTACGTGTTGCCAGCCTCATCCTGAAAGGATTTGCGATGTCTGACAGAAGTACAAACAGAACAGCGAGGGAGGAAAACCAGGCAGGGGAAATAAAGGCAGGAGAAATGAGACAAGGCCACCCGAGGCTCTAATACCAAAGGCTGATTGATGTTCACTTGCTAATTTGGTTCTGAGTTTTCTGGAAGAAGGAAACATAATCACCAATTCCCTTCACAGTGACCATGAGATAAAAGCAAACTAGTTGCTTGGGAGAAAGTTCTGAAGTACCAGATGCGTCTCTGATGGGATGTTTGTTCTTTTCAAGATGTGAGCAACACCCTCAATAATGATGAGTTTTATGGGGTGTAAAATTATTTAAAAATTTTAACTTTCTTATTAAGGCTGCTGTGAAGATCACTGGTGTTTGAATTCTGTGATTGTCTTTAAAATGTCTTATGAAATCAAGTTTGAAAATACACTATATTTTATCTTTTTTCCTCCTCCTCCTCCTGCTCCTTTTTCTGTACCCACCTCTCCACCCCAACCTTCTCCTCCTCACCTTCTTCTTGAAAGGACACTAGGCATTTTCTGCTTTCTGGAATCAGGGCATCTGGGCTCTGGTGCTGACTCTCAAGCAGTTTTCAGTGTTTGTTGCGCTATGTGTGTCCTGTGTCCTGATCTCTCAGTGCAGTTTCTGCAAGGGTGTGTTTGTGCATGAACAAGAATAAGTGAAAGTATCTGGCCCCACTGCTTTCCCCAGTTATTAATTACATGCAGTGAGTCAGGGGTAGGCTTTTTCTAAAGCAGTGGTTCTCAAATGTGAGCATGTATCAGAATCTCCTTAATGCTTGTTAAAGCCGGGCCAGGGGCTCATGCCTGTAATCCTGGCACTTTGAGAGGCTGAGGCAGGAGGATCCCTTGAGGCAAGGAGTTTGAGGCCAGTCTAAGCAATGTAGCAAGACCCCATCTCTGCAAAAAATAGAAAAATTAGCCAGGCATGGTGGCACACACCTGTAGTCCCAGCTACTTGGGAGTCTGAGGCAGGAGGATCACTTGAGCCCAGGAGTCTGAGGTTGCTGTGAGCTATGATGACACCACTGTGCTCTAGCTGGGGCAACAGAGTGAGACCCTGTCTCAAAACAAAAACAACGACAAAGCTTATTAAAACACAGTTGCTGGGCCTCACCCCAGAGTTTCTGATTCAGTAGTTCTGAAGTGGGCCTGAGAATCTGTATTTCTAACAAGTTTCGAGATGGTGCTTTGCTGTTGGTCTAGGGATCACCCTTTGAAACCACTGTTCTAAAGAAACTTCCTTTCCTTTCCCCTAAACCATCCTAGGTTGGACAACCAGTTGTGGTCCATTCAGAAGTTCCCATCTTATTTTTTCATCCTGAGCCAGACAAAAATGGCCTTTGTTTTTTTACTTTATTCTGAACCCAAACTGAAAGGTTTGAGGCAACTGGCATTGGAGTCACAAGGAAGCAAATATTTAGACTTTGTCAACATGCACATCGTGCACTGACTAGTACTATGCGAGCCTGTTCAGGAGTTGCTGTGCCTTGTGGCCAAGGACTGCACAGATAGATGCCGGATGGCTTCTCAGACCCTGGAGTAGAAGTCCCCAGTGAACTCTGGGAATGTGCGACTGTAAGCTTATGAATGTGGAATTTCAGTAATCCTTAACCTTCTCAGGAGGTTACTAGTAGGAACCCCTTAGTCAGATGGAAAAAATAAAGTCTTTGTAGTCGCTCTTCATTTGCCCTCAAGAACCAAGAAAGGACTCATGCTAGTTCTTGGTGCAGCAGGAGCCTGGGCCACTCAGCAGCAGGACACTGAGGATCAGAGTCCTGCACAAACAGAACAAAATAGGAGCAGAGGTCCTAATGCTCTTTGTGCAGATGTTTAAATCTTCCTTCAGGGCTTGGGTTATGTAGGATGAGTTCAAAGTCATGCCCTGAAGAAGCAAACACAGAGTGCAGTACCAGCCGTGGCGACCCAGAGCCTGGAGTATTAGCAGCTGAGTGAGTTTGTTGAGACTAGGGTGCGAGGTGATCAGGGTGAGATATGATATATGTCATGGTGGCCTGGGGTTAGGAGAGGCCAGTCTAACCCATTGTCTGATTATTTCTAATCTTTTCTTTTACTGCAGAAAGATTTTCAGTCACTCTTGTGGCTTATTTTCACTTAATTTTCAGGTAATTTCCTTAAAAAGTAATCAGTAAGCCAGGAATTGGTTTATAGCTGAAGTCAGTTTCTATGTATGTTGCTTGGTTCCAAATATATATTTCAAAGCTCTGTGTGATATATGGAACCGTGGAGAGATCAGAAAACATACAAAGAATAGATCTCATCATTTGTGAATTTGGTGAATTATACCATTTGAATCACCACTTAAAAGTTTGTTGTCCTACAAGTCTTATGTCTTTCTCAAAATAAAAGAGGTCTTCAGACACCTGGGTGTTCAATTGCCTCTCATTCTCAGCTACCTAATATATTTTGCATTAATCTCCACTTTGCCTTTCTCAGTCCTCAATAGCTAAGCGTTAACTCTAACCAGATTCCCAGTTGATTATTTTTTAAACGAGTGTTTCTCTGCTTGTGAAGGTTGCTTATAAAGACAGTTGCTACATCCTGAGCTCCTGCAGGATATCAAAAGACAGAATTAGACATGAGCCTCCCCCTCTGTGCTCACCAGGCAAATATTAAATAGGATAGAGGCATGAGGAAGGCACAAGAACACACACCTTTGTAGTTGTGTTTTTCTACCGGAACCTGCAGATCGGTCTTCGTTTTGTGGAATATTTTTACAAATGTGTTTATTGACTGAGTTTTAGAAAAGTGGGTGTACCTGTGGCTTGTTCTGTATTAGCTACCAGTAGGTTTAGGGTTTCCTGCCTAATGTGTTAACTTGATGTCATGAACCTGTCACACTGAGTAAGCGATAGAAGGCCTCCGGAACCTGAGGACATGCCTCGTGCATGGGCAGCTCTATGATTGACTTGTTGACATATCTAGGTTGGTCTTGAAACAAAAATGGACAAATATAGAAAGTCTGCTTTATTTCTGTGGTTGCTATGTCTTTATTCTTCACTCTAAACTGTTAAAGAATGTCCTACTAAACTCCAGTTTTTAGCATTCCAACTTGTTGTAATGGCATTGGAAGTTGCCAAATACCTCACTATTATTCTTTTTACCCCATATAAAGGGAACTTTTAAACAGGGCTACTTTCCAGGCTGGCAGGAGAAAATGTGAACTTTGCTGTAATTATGACTCTAAGGTCATTTCTTCTTCCAAATGCCGTAGGGTCTCCCAAAGCTTGATTGAAAGATTTACTTGGTGAGGTGTGAGAGTCTACTGGGGAGGGGGGGGGTGGGAATGAGGATGTTTAGAGTTGGAGAAAGAAGGGGGAGAATTGAGTGGAGGATGCAGCTGCCATGACGACAGAGTCAAGTCCTTGGAAAACTGGAGAAGGACTGCTGCTCAGGGTTAGTGGTGATGTACTGACAAACCTGGAGGCAGAGAGGATTCTGGGACTAAGGGCCCTTAGTCAAAGCCTTCTCCTTACCCTCTGTGTGCACATCACACATGCCCAGTGGCAGGCAGGGTGCCTTTGCAGTGCAGGGAAGGGGAGACCCACACCTAAGCACTAGGAGCCATTGTCTCCTCCTCCAAAAGGCCTTTCCACCTGGAGGAGGATGGTCCACTTGACTTGCTCTTGGAGCTGACTGTTGTAGAGTTGGTTACAGTTGGAAAAAAGGGAGAGAAGGGGAGGGGGTGTCACTGTTTCCATATGCTGTACTCTGAATGTCCTGTTACTGTCTCTCTTCACGATCCCAGCGACTCCTCTGGCTTTTGTAAAGTATGTTCACGGAAGGTCTTCATCTTTGTGCTTCTTGCAGATGGTGCTTTCTACTTGTTCCTAATCGCACTTTAGTGGTAAAGAATCCAAGAAAGATGATGAGTTAATTAGTGTTATTGACTTCCTAAGAGGGCGAGCAGTTCATCTCCCCGAGTCCAGTAATTTTCTAAAGTGAGAGGGAAGGGTTTGTGCACAGAGAGATGTGCATAAATAATAAACTTTCAGATGTATAGAATGTAACACACACTGGAACCGTTTTAAAAATATCAAACAGATTTTCATTTAGTTTTGCCACATATGCAATGAGCCTGGAAAATGGCCGATGAGACTGGCCAGTTAGGCGAGCGCTAGTCCCAGTTCCCGAACCAAGGTGACAGTGGGCTTCCAATGGCTAGGAGATGATGAAACACACAAACAACCCAACAGCCCATCATTTGGCTAACAGACTGTTTCTCTTCTTCTCCCTCCAGCCTACCTACCCCACGCAACATCTCTCAACTCTTTAACTGAAGGCACTCATAGTAACGTTAGCACATTTTGGTGTCATTTTCTCTCCCTTTTTTGATCCATTTTTAAATGGATATTCTGGGGAGCAAGGAAATAGTGAAAAGCAAAAAATCCTGGGTGATTTTCGGAGAGGAAGAGATCCTCGGAAATCTCTAAACAGAGGAAGGGTGCCTTCCCCATTTGGAGTAGTTATACGGACTTAGGCAAGATGGGGCCAACCCCCCACCTCTCTACCTCTCCGTTCCCCCTAAAGCTGGTTGCACCTCCCCAGCCCCAGCCCCAGACTTATTCCCTGTTGGTCATCTTCAAGTGGAAATGCTGAGTTGGGAGGGGGAGCCCGCAGCACACAGAACTAGTTTTGACCTTGTTTGCTGACGGCGTATGTGTTTGTGTGTGTGCATCTGCACGTGCTTACTTCTTTATTCTCTTTGCATGTACCTCTAATTGATCTTGAAAAGAAGGGACAGTTAAAGAAGACGTTAAGGTGAAATGAAGCCATAACTGCAGCTGGAGACTTTTATTAAGTGTGGCAAAGTTCCCTGGGCTGCGCTGAAATTGTTTATTGATTTTGGTATGGCTGGGTGCTCGGGAGTAATCGCCTAGAATGCCGCTAGAGAGAGCGTCTTGTTAGCTCCCGCTCGGCACTGCCGTGCACTCTGGAGCTTGCCTCTTTAACCTGTAAATAAATACCCCTGGTTAACTCCTGAGGTGCCTCTGCCTGGGACCAGAGTGGCTTCTGACCCAACTGTGCACACCCCAGCAGCATGTGAAGCCTCACGGGGTTTAACATCTTCCATTAGAAAGGGTTGTCTCAAGGGGGAGCAAAAACAGGGTTAGGTTTGATATTAAAGGCGCAGAACATTTTCTATTTCCCTTTTAGTAGTAAGGTTGGAAGTTTGAAGAAGCAAAGTAAATTGAAATTTTGTTCAGTGGTGGTTTCACTGTTCCATCTCCTTTAATTTTTTTAATAGAGACAGGGTCCCTCTATGTTGCCTATGCAGGTCTTGAACTCCTGACCTCAGGTGATCCTCCCACCTCAGCCTCCCAAAATGCTAGGATTACAGGCATGAGGCACCGCGCCCAGCCTTGTCCTGTCCCTTTATCTTTCTTTGTGTGTTTTTATCAATGTCATGAGCCTCGCCCATGGCTGGGTCTTCCTGGCTTTCCCATTGATAAAACTAAACTCTCTCTGGGGTCGCGATAGAGGCGGGGTGGGCCTAGGACTGGTCTGGCTTGGTCTGCAGCCAGGGCTGCTCTCCAGCAAGCCAGCCTGTGTGGGCGCGGCCATATGGAAAGAGTGCGGTGTGCACACGGTCCCACGGCCCGTGCCCTCAAGCTCGAGGGGCAGTGGAAAGAGAAACCTTGCTCTAGGATCATCTAAGGGAGGGCTCAAAGTGTAGAAAGAGAGCCACAGAGTTTGGGACAACTGAAAGAGATTTTCAGGTTTCACCTGGGGCACCCTACTCCAAAGACAGGTAAGGCTAGTGTCTCTTGAGGTCCCCAGGTTGACTCTGAACAGAGTCACATTCCTGAAGCTATTTTACTTGAGAATCAGGGTTGCCAGTGAAGGGAAGCCAGCGTCATTTGCTCGGGTGGATTTTAGGTGGAACACCCTCATGGTTGTTCTCTCTTTGCCTTTTAAGATCCTTTCACAATTCCCAGGTGTCATTTTTTTCATGACCACGCAGCTGTCAGGCTGCTCGCGATGTGGTACAACATAGTTCCAAAATGGTAGAGCCAGAAAGCACCTGGGACCAGGGGCTTAGGTTAGAGTCTTTTGGAACTAGTAGCTATTCAAAAATCACATTGCTGTGAACTGTCCCTCTAATTTTCCTTAAATAGCCTCTCTCGAGATGCTGCTATAATGTCGTGACCCTTGTTTGCCCGCTCACCCTATCCCACGCAGTAACTATTTCCTCCTGAAATCAAGCAGTAGGGTATTTCCTCTTTTCGTTCTGTCTACAGCAAGTGTTTCCCCTGAATTACATGGAAAATCAGAGATTCTTTGGAAAGCATTGCATTCTGAATATTTCTACAACTTCCCACCTCCCTCACCCTGAATAGCACATCAGTCTTGCTCAGTGTCTTAGGGAATGACTCTCTTGCCAGGGAAGGGAGTTAAGATGAAAGACAAACACATAGAATACTTGGATTTTAAACAAAATTGCTGTATATGATGCCTTGACATTGCTTTCTTATGCCTCTACCTACCCTCCTAGGTAAGAGAGTTCATATTTGTCCCCCATCCAGCTGGTCATTGCTGGTCAAGACTACGGAGGAGGCAGGAGCTATCAGGATGAAGTGGACCCCAAGTTAACTCTATGACAAATGTCACTACCCTGAAACCTTAGAAGAACCAAAAGATTTCTAAATCTAAGATGATATCTTAACCTCAAAACCTACTCCACTGAATGACATCTTAGCAAAACAGTGGGATTCGAACAGGCCTTGGGACAAATTTGACTTGGATAGGTATGATTTGTGTAGATGTTTAACTTGTACAGATAATATTATTAAGAATGATCATAGGATCTTCTCCTTGCATGCACAGTAGCACACGTCTCAGGGAAACTTTTTTGCATCAGGCAGACCTGCATTCAAATCCCAGCACTGTGCTTGAATCCAATCCTGACCAAGTTGTTTAACCTTTATGAGTTAAACCTTCCTTATGTATGTTGTAAGCTTCCTTATGTAAAATGGGGATGTGAGAATTAACTAAGATCCATAGACCATGCGTGGGTCAACAAACTTTTTCTGTAACACTCAGATAGTAAATATTTAAGGCTTTGCAGGCCTCTGTCACCACAATTCAACTCTACTGCTATAACAAAACAGCTATAGAGAAATGCATAAATGAATGGGCATGACATGACTATGTTCCAATAAAACTTTATTTACAAAACAGCCAGTGGTTGGATTTAATTGCAGTTTGCTGACGACTGCTTTAGATGAAGTCTCTGGCAAATGAGAGGGCATTCATAGCTCCAAACATAGAGCACTATGAAGCTTCAGTGGGCTGAAGTTCTTAATCTTAATGAAGTGCTTGCTCTTTCATTGATCATAGAATAATAGTTGGCTAACACTCAGACCATATTCAGAAAACTGGTTTGGCCAGTATGAACAACTAATTTTTAAAAATCTTCTAAAAGCTTGTGCTGGGTGTGGATCCTAAGTTGCAATCTGTCCTATCTTCCTAGTTAATAGTCCTTTTCTCCCTAAGCTCGTCCATCACGGACCCCATTCGGACCCTCCCTCTCCACGGTCTCCAATCTGGGTTTGGGATGCCTCCATCTACCATTACTTCGCCAACCCACGCCTTTTAGAGAATTTAGAATTCCTGCTAGAATTTCTCAGTCTGTTGCCTCCATTGGAAAGAGCTATTTTTGACCTACCCTGACCCCATCTTGAACAACAATAAAATGGGGATTGGGAGAAACGTGACACAAATCAATAGGTTATCCCAACAGATGTGATCTTTGAAGCTGTTTTTTCTTGGACACTTGCAGCAGTAACAAAGATAAATGGCGACTCCCTCATACTGCCACCTGAGCAGTAGGTGGCTCAGCGGATCTTGGCATGGCCTCTGGTTTGGGTGAGCAGCAGGTTTGAGCAGAAGGAGGAGCAGGGAAGATACAACATTCTGGCCCTAGGAGGGAAAAGGAGCAGGCGAAAGGGTGGCGGGTGCCTCGGTTTCTACTGATGGTGGCTGGTAACACAGGGGTTTCCTTCTGGCTTTTCAGTTTGCTGTGCTCGCTCACTCACTTTCTCACTTATTCTCATCCCCTTAGTTTCCATTCATTCAATAAGCAGGTATTAAGCACCTACTGTGTACAGGGCACTGGCGTGGTGAGATAAATTGGGTGTTAGCAGTGGCTCCTGTGTTTCCTTGGCCTGATTCTGAGGAAAGTGTGGTTGAGAATCAATTGCTGTGGCTGATTCGAGGGCCCTGGAGGGACAGAGGGGACAGTAACTCAATGGCCTCTTCTTGGGTCTTCCCAGGTGCACCAGTGGGCTGGAGAGTGGAGGCTGGAGTAGATGCTGGAAACTCTACTGTCTCTTGTGAGGGTTAAGTGCCCCCCTGAGCTCCTGTGGAAGTTGTGATGGAGGTGGTACTAGTAGTGGTGGCGGTACTAGTGGTGGTGGTACTAGTAATGATGATAGTAATAGATAACAAAAATGTTGATCAATTTTTATATACGGGGTGTATTCTAGCTGTATTACCTATATTTACTCATTTAATTCTCAGAATCCCATGAGACAGGTATGTTCATCCTTCCCATTTTATACAAGAGGAAAGAAGGCCAAGAGCATTGGAGTCACTTGCTACCCATGACTAGGTTGTGGCAGACCTGCGATGGGAAGCCAGGCAGTCTGGCCCATCACAGCATTGATTTCATTGTGTCCTCAGCACCTGTTTACCTTTCTCTTTTCCCTGCTTGACTGTGAGCTGGTTGGTGGCATGCATCATATTTTTTTTTTAACATTTTAATATTGTAAAGTATAGCACATATATGGAAAACTGCACAAAACATAAAGTGTAAAGTGCAATGAATTATTATACAACAAACACCTGTGTATTCACTGCCCAGACATTGCCAGCACCCTAGAAAATTCCACCAGGGTCCCTTTCAATCCTTACCCCTCTTCTCCCTCCAAGTAATGACTCCCCTGACCTCTAACATTACAGTTAGTTCTGTTTATTTCTGAATTAGAACTACATGGGATCATAACGTAGATCCTTTTTTGCAGCTGGCCTCTTTCATTCAACTTTATGTTTGGGAGATTTATCCATGTTGTGACATGTAGCTGTAATTCATTTATTTTCATTTTGGCATAGCACTCCATGGTAGAAACATACCCAGTCTATTGATGTAGTCTGTTGTGGATGGGCATTTGAGTAGTTTCTAGCTTTGGGATATTACAAAGAGTACTACTATGAACATTGTTGGCCATGTCTCTTGGTGCTCCTGTGCACTTAGTTATCTTGAGCGAAGAGCGGACTTTCTGGGTCAAAGTGCATTCCTATGTTCAATTTAAGTTTTGCAGATTTACCTTCCCACCAGCAGCACATGAGAGGCCCTGCCGCTTCACACCTCACGAACACTGGGGATGGTCAGGTTTTTAAGGTAATTCATTCCGACCTTAATTTGCATCTCCCCAATTAGTAATGAGGTCAACATTTTCATATGTCTGTTGATTGTTTGGAATTTTCTTTTTGAAGTGCCAGTTCAAGTCTCTTACCTATTTTTGTGGTGTGTATATTTGGTGTTTTTTCTAAACCAATTTTTGAGAGTTATTTATTCTGAATCCAAATCTTTCGCTGGTTACATGTTTGGCAAACAATTTTCTCTTACTCTGTTGCTTGCTTTTCTTTTGATGGTTTCTTTTGGTGGACTGAAATTCTTACTTTTAATGAAGTTAAATTTACCGATCTCTTCCTTTATGGGAGTGTTTTCTGGCTTGTTATCCTCTAGAAGCTTTATTGTTTTGCTTTTCTTTATAGATCTATAGTCCACCTGGAATTGATTTTTGTGTATGGCTTGAGGTAGGGGTCACCTTACTTTGTTTTTATTTTTCCTGTTGGTATTGAATTGAAGCACCGTTTATTTAGAAGGTAATACTTTCCTCATTGCTGTGCAACGTCACTTTTGTTGTAAACCCAGTGATCTTGTACGTGTGGGTGTGTTTCTGGACTCTGTTTTGTTCCATTGGTCCATTTGCCTATTCTGTGGCAATACCATTCTATATTAATTGCTATGGAACTCCACCTGCATCTGACCTTAATTCTATCTTTGTATCCCCAGTGGCTATCATGGTGCTTGGCCATAATAGATGCTTAATAAGTATTTGTTGGATGAAAGATCCTCTAGTATTGGTCATCTGTGGATTTGCTTGCCATTGTGGAAGGCTGTGGGAGGGTAGGAGGAGGATAACGGGGGTTAGGCTTGGAGGGTGCTTTGGACCTACCAGTGTTTCGCTGGGGTAGTCAGACCTCAGTGTCTGCATTAGGCATATTCAAAGAGGCCCTGGGGGTGAGTGGAGCTGGGGAGCTGTGACAGAGATGGGCATCGGAGGTGGGACAGCAATGGTGAAGTGGGTTAGCCGGATGCCCTTGGCAATGACAGTAGCATCCAGCTGTGCCCCTGGGGGGGCGAGCCAGAAGCTTATGTGGGAGGGGCAGGGAACATTAGCAAACTGAAACTCTCACCAAATCTAACCAAAAAGCCTTCCGTCATTCTCCCCACCACCACTACTTTTCCTGGAAGTAGGACCTTGTCTCAAGCAGATTGGTGGATCACCTCCTCCTCTCTCCATCTCCCAGCAGGCATCTGACAGGGATCCCTGTTTTGGAGATGGTTTCCCTGACTTTGGTCTCTCCCTGTCTCTGTAGGCAGCTAAGCTTCCTCAAATACCCGCTTTAAGCAGTCACTCCCCTAAAGGTCAGTTACCTTGGTTACCGTATCTCCGGTGCGTGCCATGAGTTGTCCCTTCTGCTTCATCCTCTCCTCTGTTCCATTCTACTTTAAAGCCCAACCCGGGTTTGTCGCCTGCCAAGCCCTGTCTGACTGCTTCAGCACCCTGTTCTCTCCCACGTCAGAAACTCTCGATATGTTCATATCCAGTATAGAAAAGTTGCCATTTAAATGCAACTTGTCTCTGCAGATTGCAAGAAAGGAAAGCTGATACAGTCAAGATGCGTTTGGTAGCCGTGTTGGTTTACTAGCTGCCTTAACAAAATACCAGACTGGGTGGCTTCAGCAACAGAAATTTATCTTCTTACAGTTCTGGAGGGTCAAAGTCAAAGCGTTGGTCGAAGTGTTGGCAGGTTTGGTTTCTTCTGAGGCCTCGCTGGCTGGCAGACACCATCTTCTCACTGTGCCACATGCTCTGTCCTCGGTGTGACTCCCGTTGTCTCCGTGTATCTGATTTCCTCTGCTCATAGGACACTGGTCAGACTGGATGGGGGCCCACCCTAAAGGCCTCACCCCCTCTCTAAAGGCCTTGTCTCCAAATACAGTCACGTTCTGTGGTGCTGGAGGTTCGGGCTTCAACATATGAATGTAGGGGGCACGTTTCAGCCCATACCAGTAGCAGCTCGCAGTGGATAAAGCCAAAGAGAGAATTTATCACCTGTAGCAACTGAAAAGTGGGAGCTGATTAAACGGTTGGTGCTGGATCCAGGTGTCCCGAGTTGTCTAGGACCTTGCCCTCGCCTGCCCTCAGCCCATTTTCTCCTGTGTCGACATCACCCTAAGAAAGCTCCCCTTCCACTGTGGCAAGACGGCTGCCACAGACCTGGGCTTACATTCCGACAACCCGGCTGCCCCAGGGAACAGAAATATTCTGACCCAGTGGTGCTGGGAAAGTCCTGGAGCCACTGCTCATTCATGTGGCATCCCTGAGCCAATCGCTGAGATCCTAATGGGCATGATTGGCTCACACCCTCGGGCCCCAGACAGAAGGTGGAAGCAGTCCAATGAGACCACGGAGACCAAGAGCAGTGCGGTGGTTCTCCATGGAAAACCAAGGGACTGTCGTAGAGGGAGCACAGGAAGCGGAGTAAGGAAGACGAGAAATGTCCCTTCCAGCCGCTTTCCCCTTCATCATATGTTGGTCTGCGCGTTAGCCCCAAGAGGTTGGGTCTTATCCTCATTTTCACAGTAAGGAAAGGGTCGCTCAGGGAGGGTAAATCAAGTCTAGTTGCTGATAAATTGAGATCTAGAATCAAGTACTGATCTGACTCCCAAACCCACTCCTTTCCTCCTCTGTACTCTCTCAGCTTCTTCAGGGAAGGGACTTAGCTGCTAGCTTCTTCAACAACTGGCACAACTTTAAGAAATCATGGGAGCTCAACCGGTTAGAGAGGCTGGAGGCTGAGCGGAGTTGGTTGCACTTTGGACGTGCTGCAGGGTGCATGAAGCCTCAGGTGCTAGGGGCGGCAGGTAAGACTCAGGGCTGGGAACAGAGGGTGTCAAGGATTCTGGGGATGGGGAGGAAGAAGCCGGGAAGGACGTGCAGAGAGCCATGCGGGAGACAGAGCAGGTGCAGCTTACTTCCGATGGCTCTGCCTGGGGCACACATGGCTCTGGGGTGGGGCGGGGGGGACTGTCCTCCCACCTCCCACTTCTCCCCTCCAAGAATTGAGTTTTGCTGTATAAGTGAGGGCAGGTCTGCCCGGCTCCTTCAGATCCTTCTCTTTGTTCCTCTTCTTTGCAGATTCATTTCCAGACTTTCAAACACCAGAACGTTAAATTCAGAGATTGCTCAGCTCATTGTAGCAGAGTGGAGTAATTAAGAGAACAGCCTGGAGGTTCTTAGTTGCTGTGTGACCTCGGGCAATTTATTTAACCTCTCTGGGCTTCAGTTTCTTTATGTGCAAGATGGGGCTAAAAAGCGATTGACCTCACAGAGCTGAAATAATCTATCAGAAGTTCTCAGGACAGTGCCCTACATACCATAGATGCTCAAAAATAAAAATTGTTGGGCATTAGTGACACAAGGCTGAGGAGCCTGGCGGGGCCGGAGCTGCCCAGCCTGGAGCCAAGACTGTGGTGAGCAGAGGTGAGTTCGCTCTTGGTTCAGGGACTTTACACATCCTCAACTCAGAGCTACAGTGTCCTCGGGTGAGGGTTCATGGGGCCAGCAGGTCAAGGGTGACATCTGAGTTTGCTTTCCTTGAAGAGTGCTTAGAATAGGCTTCTCAGAAGAGGTGAGTCATAGAGAATGATTTTAAGAAAGGGAAGTTGCTGATTAATAGGGTGGCATGAAACTTCAAAAGCTGACCTCCATAAAAATTTAACCAGTAAAAATGAAGTAATTTCATATCCCCTCATATTAATGGAGGGCTCCTTTGGCATAGAAATCTACATCTACTGATAATCCCAAATGCACCTTTGATTTCAGAATGCATTTATATACATTTTTTTGGCAGTAGATTTACTTCCTAATCATGTTTATAGCTTAAATTAATATGGAAATTAACCCTGAAACCCTAGACCATTGCAAAGCACTGGATTTTATAGACCTTGAACTACTTTAAAATAAATATTGAAAATGTGAACTGCATAAAAAATAAAAGCTAATAGTATTAATTTAATTTAATCTCCATTAAAGATATCAGGAATGAGTTACTGAGTTTTTAAACAGAAAAAGGCATATGCTCTGTTATGGGCATATGCCACTTATAGATATAGGTTATTTGAATGAAAAATAATGCTTTTGTCAGATGCTAGTTTATTGCTGGATCCCAACTGGGAATAAAGTTCTGTGGGTTTCACTTTAATGATAATCTCTATGAACACATGTCTTTGTGCAGAAACATTTCATATCTTTAGCAAGACAGAGCTACCTACCAGGCTTCATCACATCCCCACTTCTGGGATTCTGGGAGGCCCTGTTACTGGGGAGAATAACCTTCAAACAGTTTTCACTATGGACGTGGATTTGTTCACTCGCAAATATTTATTGAACCTTCACTATGTACCATGTACTGTGTTGCGTGTTTACTGAAAATAGCGGTTACGGGGAGCAGACACTCTCTGCCTTCGTGGGATTAGTAGCTTAGGGGGTGAGGGAGACACAAAATACATGACCCTAAGTAAACATATAATAATCATTTGGGATAAGTGTGCTTAAGGGTGAATATGGGAGGGGCATTTAATTTGGTTTGCGGAGGTCTGGGAAGGCCTCTCTGAGGACCTGACGTTTAGCCTGAGATGCAAAGGAAGGTGAGAACTTTGCCTGCTCATCGTTTATGCAAAGGTAATGCACACGCACACAGATGCCCAAATCACTCTACATGTCTGTCACTATGTCTGTGCAAACATAGCACAAAATTTGCAAGGATCCTTAGTGTACCAGGTGGCTAGCTCAGGATGGAGGTGTGGGGACTTTTGGCTCTTACTTTATGTACTCTCTCTCCAACATCCCTCCTCGCCATCCACCCCCAGCTGATAGATGAGGAAGCCTCAGAGAGACTGTCACCTGCTTCCAGGCACACACCTGGTTAAGTGGCACAGCTGGGATTTGAACCCAAGGTTCTGCCTCAAACTTGTGCTTTTTCTCCACACTAGGAGGCCTCTTAGGGAAGAGCTACCCCCCGCCCCCCACCCACCCCACTTAAATTCCAAATGCTTCATCCTATGAGGCAGTTGGAATTTCAGCTGTCTTCTTCAGTTTAGGCCAAAACAAATGGATCTTTCTCTTTCCCAGAGGGATGCGCTGGACCAGAAGACATGAGCTATCTTCTTCACCCTTGGGGCTCCTGACAGATGGGCAGCTTAAACAGAACAATTGTAACCAAAGCCCAGGAGTTCCTTTGGACATGGAGAGAGGTTTCTTTGGTTCCTTTCTACTGGGCTAGAAGCCTGCAGAGATAATTCTATCACCAGTGAGGAGGGGTGATAAGGCTGGAGGCTGAGGATAAAGGGACTTGCCTGAGGGCAGAGAACAGGTCTGGGGAGTGCCTGGTGTCACCTGAGGGGCTGCCACACCTGTCGGGGGAGGGAGAGAAGTGTGCCATTCTAAGCCCCAGAGAAGAGCAGCTTCCAGCCTTTATTCTTTTCTTTTTAACATTAAAAAAAAATCCAGGTAATTATATACAGTAAAATGCACAGATCTGAAATTCAGTTCAGTGGATTGTGGCAATGTATGCACTCGTGGAATTGCCACCCTGGACAAGACATAGGACATGCCCATAGCTGCAGAAAAGTTTGTGTGTGTGTGTGTGTAAGACTGGGTCTCAGCTCTGTCGCCCAGGCTAGAGTGCAGTGGTGTCATCATAGCTCACTGCAACCTCGAACTCCTGGGCTCAAGCGATCCTCCCACCTCAGCCTCCCAAGTAGCTGGGACTATAGGTGCATAACACCATGCCTGGCTAATTTTTCTATTTTTTGTAGAGATGGGTTCTTGTTCTTGGTCCAGACTGAAAAAAGTTCTTTTGTTCCCCTTTCCAGTCATTCCCCTGCCCCCACTGCACCTAGACAACCGGTGTTTGACTTCTACCACAGGTTTGTCTGGTCTTGGATTTCATGTGAATGGAATCTTACACTATTCATTTTGGGTTTAGCTTCTGTCACTCACCTAATGATTATGAGATTCACCCAATTTGTTGCATGTATCAGTAGTACATTCCTTTTTATTGTTGAATAGAATCCCACTGCATGGACAGACCACAGTTTGCTTATCCAGTTTCAGCTGGTGAACATTTGAGTAGTTTCTGGTTTGGAGCTGCTATGAACATTTGTGTTGAGGTCTTTTTGTAGACATGTGTTTTCATTTCTTTTGGGTAAATACCCATGAGTGCAATTGTTAGGTCATAGGGAAATTGTGTTTTACATACATTTACTGTAGCTTATATCCGAAAGAGAAGCAGCAGAGAGATGGAGCCTTGTCTGCACGTGGCTTTGCTATCTTATACGATAACCCTTGGTGGCATCCAGTGGTGTCTGATGGGCCCATTCGGAGTCATGTCCCTGCCCACTGTTAAAATGTCCTGGATAAAATGCGCTAGAGTCAGAAATGGGCTTTTTAACTTCCTTAATGCTGGGCAGGCGTTCCCTTTCCCTAAGGTGTCACCCCACTGGGGATTCCCCCTGACAACGGGTAGACACCCCCTACCCCCAGGAAGGCACACCATGGGATTTCCCATGTTGGGATGGACACAGGAAAGGCACCACATGCTGGAGGGAGTGCCAGATCCACTACTTGGGTCATTTTTGAGGAGTGGAAGATGTCTAACATATTGCCAGGAGACCTCATCACTTTGTAAACCAAGCCTCAGAAATGCAGGAGCCTTGTAGCCAAGTCTTCTCTCAAGCTGATGGGGGATAGAGGCTCTCAGACAGAGCAGGGCACAGTGCCTCAGCCTCTTCCACTTTGATGTCTGGAGAAATACTCATTCACTGTTATTTTTGAAAAATGCAGAATCGCCTGAAGAGATACCATTTGCGTTCTGGGAGAGCTGCCTGCCGACTTCACAAAGATTTATTCTTCACAGTAATGACTGTTAGCATAGCAGAGCGAATGTGCCCGAGAAGCTGCGGCAATAGCAGTGACCGTGGTGGTGGTCAAGGCTGACTGGAGGATGCTCTTGGGGAGAGCGGAAGCGTGGACTTACAGCTTCAGCATCGAGGACTCGCAAGCATCGGTGTTGCAAGGCACCCGATTCTAACCGTGGGGAAGGGGTGGAGTTCCAGAAAGAAAACCAAAGCATCATGCAATGGACACAAGATGACTAAGTCTGGGGAGGAAATAAATGCTGAGGAGAATGGGGTGGAGGTTCTGTGCTAGAGTAAGGGTGTGGTCGGGTGGAAGGATGAGTGTAGGGCGAGTGAACATGGTGGTCTCAGATCCTGGAGAGAGAAGGGCAGTCTTGTGGGGCAGGGAAGGGGCAGGTGCTCATATAGTCAGGCATTATGCCTGGCACGTCACCTACAGCAACTCGCTTAACCTTCACAACAACTGGGTGTAGAAGGTATTATTATTCCCATTATACATGTGAAGAAACTGAGGCTCAGCGAGGCCATGTCAATTGTGTCATGGTCTGATTCAGATGGAGGGTGCATGGAGGGGGTCCAGTTTAGATCTGGACTCAGTGGAAGGAAAGGATATTCTAAAATACAATGTCAGACAACAGATAAGAGACTCTCATCACCTCTGTATTTGGATGACTCTTCATGGTCATTAGTATGTTCCAGGGGCCCTCAGCAAGCAGGTTCTCAAAGTAGATCTCCCGCGATGGCAGGAGGGGGCATGGGGTCTCCTCCTCCATGTGATGGCTGCTCCCACACGGATGGTCCAGCTGCTGCAGGCCAGGAAGAGGCAGAGGAGGAGGATGGAGGGAAGGTGAGAGCTGGTGCGTACTCAAGCCACCTACACCCAGTCTCTCAGCAAAGAGCAGCAGCGCCAGGAGCGGCAGAGAGGCCTGGATTTCAGTGGCATCCCCGGCTGCACACCTGTCTTCACCTTAGGGGCTGTGGGCAGAAGCAGCTGATCCTTTCACCCCACTCTTTCCATGTCTTGTGTGCTCTGAAGAAATACCTAACCCTGAGGCTGGGACATCCCCAGCTATCTGGAAGATGGCCGTGATTATTTGGTTAATAACCACCTCCCCTGTTGGACTTCCTGGAACTTGCCTCTGCTGAAGCTATCCAAATAGTCGTTCATTCCCTCGCCCATTCATTTGCCCCACCAGTATTTACTAAGCGGCTGCTGTGCTCTGTGCTGGTTCTGTAGGTATGGTAAGCAGTCCCTGCCCTCCGGAAGCTTACAGTCTGGTGGGGAAGGCAGACAATTCTCCTCTGTAGCCCCCTCTCCGCCCTGCCCCGGCACCCACACTGATCTCTCCTGGGACTTACACCCCCTGAGTCCTCCCTGCAGGCCAGACACTGTGATGACAAATGCTGGGCTGCTATCAAAGGCCCCATTGAGAGCTCATCATCATGCACATAAAGCAGCAGTGTTGGTCCTGAACCTGACGCGAGGAGGCCCAGCTATTGTCAGTGCTGTTGTGACAGCCCTTGACAGCAGGTGTCTGTCAGCCCCCCGTTCTTCCTTTTCCCACTCCCCAATGTTTTTTGCCAGTCTCAAAGTGTCACTTCCATTTGGAAGGCATGGAGGAAGCAAGGTGTTGAGAGGAACCAGTCATCGCCCAGCCCATTGACCAGGGTGGAGGTCAGGCATGGCCGGAGGACAAGTGGCATCTGTGCTGGAACATCCCAGGAGCATGGAGTTGCTGATGGAGGGAGCTGGGGCCATAGGCCCCTTAGCTGGAGCCCTTCTTCCCTCTGCCTTCAAAAAGGATGGTTTTCTTCTATGGACCGTCATCGAGTGTGGCTTCTCAGTGTCTCAGCCACTGGAAATCAGGATATTTCCCTAGGTAGGGGTAGAGCAATGAGTGGAAGGGAATGTCCTGGCTAAGAGTTTGAGCTGTTGGAGACTGATTTTAAGAGACAAGGAAGGGAGTGAACATAAGGTAGTGAGTTAAGGCTTTGGAGTCGCACAGACTAAGACTCAAAGCCTAACTCTGATCCAGCACTCCCACTGCTCGGTGTTTACCCAATAGAAATGAAAACATTTATCCTTACAAAGACATGTATACAAATGTTCATAACAGCGAAGAAGTGGAAACAATCCAACTGCCCATCAGCTGATGAATGGATAAATCAAGTGTGGTATGTCCATACAGTGGACTGCTAGTTTATCATGGTCGGAAGGAAGTACTAATACACGCTACAGCGTAGATGAACCTTGAAGCTGTCATGCTAAGTGAAAGGCGCCACATGCGCAACAGCATGTATCGTATGGTTCCATTTAGGTGAAAGGTTCAGAAAAGGCAAATCTATAGATATGGAAAGTAGGTAAGTGGCTGCCTGGGGCCGGAGAAGGGAGGACAGGGGGTGCCTACAAATGGTCAGAGAATGATCTTTGTAAGGGGATGGAAATGTTTTAGAATTGGATGGTGGTGAGGATTGTCCAACTTTGTAAACTTATTAAAAATCATTAGATTGTACATTTAAAATGGGTAACTTTTATGATATGTAAATTATGTCTCAGTATAGCTGTTACAAAAATTCTAACTATACTACTTACTAGCTGACAGACCTTGGGAAAGTTAAAGTTACTTAACCACTGAGTCTTCATCTGTAAAATGAGGATAATGATACCCATTCATAGGCTCATTGTGAGAATTACAGGCCTGATTCATAGTGAGCACTCAGTAAATGTAAATGGTAGCAGTTAGCAAGTGTTACTACTATTACTATTTTTTTCAAACAGAAGTTATTTGAGGCCAGGTGCGGTGGCTCACACCTGCAATCTTAGCACTTTGGGAGGCTGAGGTGGGAGGATCATTTGAGCCCAGGAGTTCGAAACAAGCCTGGGCAACATAGCAAGACCCAGTTTCTACAAAAAATAGAAAAATTAGCCAGGTGTGGGTGCACCTGTAGTCGCAGCTACTCAGGAGGCTGAGGCAGGAGGATTGCTTGAGCCCAGGAGTTCAAGGCTGCAGTGAGCTATGATCATACCACTGCACTCTACCCCAGGCAACAGAGCGAGACCCTGTTTCAGAAAAACAAAAAATAAAAAAAAAAAAATAAAAAAGTTGCTTGATTTAGAAAAGAGAGAGAAAGAGAGACACCAAGAATCTTGAGTAGCAGTGAAATGATAGGATTCAAGGGCTTGTGAGACTTTACCTGCTCTCCCTGTGCTAGGTGAATGTCTTTAATGGTCTACCTCCATAACACATTCCTGAATGTCCTCTCTGAATGCCAAGGAGTCTGCTTAAAACCAACAAACCAACCTCATACCAGCGAGAGGCATGGTGGAGACGTCAGTCTTCTGGTCTTCCGTAGATACTCACATTCAAGAGGAGCTGATGGTGCTGAAGGGAAAGTGAGGGAAACCTTGGGGTGCCAGGGGTGTCTAGTGCTCCTAGTTTCTCTCTTCTTATTCTACCTGTTCATTTCTATTTGCCAACCCAGAAATGTCTTTGGCATTTGCAGCGAGCCACAGCTGGGCTGAAAGGTCCTCCTCTACAACCGGGCCCTGCTTTCCTCTGGATCTCATCCCCAGGAAACTGCTCCCCTCGTGGTGACAACAGGGTTTTCAGCAGCCCCAGGCGCATGTTCGTTCAGCTTAACAACCTCAGGGGAAACGCTTCTTTCCCAGTAGTTTCAGCAAAATGGCCAGGGTATATTCTCATGTCTCGTAGTCCTCCTGAACCAATCTCTGTGGCCTGCAGAACACAGTGAGCTGACAGGCTGGACCTGGTCACGTGTCCTGGAGCAGGGTGAGGGGGGAGTCAGCCACACTTAACCAACGTTTATGGAAAGAGAAGGAGGGGAGGTCCCGCGAAGGAAAGTCGGGATTCTTACCAGAGGAAGAGGGCATAAGTGCTGGGCAGACAAACCACAGACGTCTACTGTGACATCCCTCCTGGGGCCTCCACCTTCCCGCGCGAGTCTTAGAGGAATTCCAGAACTGTTGTTTGAGGATCACCTCGGCCCTGTTTGGTGGACTCTCTTGGGCTACGGTTTCCTAGAGGCCCCAGAGCTGTGCTTCTATTCAAGCAGAGTCGTGGTTAGCAACTTCATTTTAGTAAGAAAACGTTAATCACATTTCTCATTGGCTCATTTTCAAAGCATATGTTTCAACACTTAATGAAAACACGATATCTGTATTATGAATTCTCAATAAGGAATCTGACATCAAAGATTAACTAGCTAACTCATAAAAATTAATTTCCACAAAAAGTAATTTCCACTTAGGACTGTGTGGAGCATTGACAGTCTGATGGTTCCTCTAGGTATTCCAACGTGCACCCCTGGTCAGGCCGGAACCACTGAGCACAGTGTGCTTTGACTATATGGCTTCGGCCTTGCTGTGCAGCTAACTTTTGGGAATATGCCCTTGGTTTTTACGAGGTGTGCTATAAAAAGCAGTTGTGTTAGTCAGGGTATTCCAGGCCATGATGCAACAACAAATAAGCCTTCCATTCATAGGGATTAAATATTATTATTTTTTCTTTCAGACTAGGCTATCTCTATAGGGATTAAATATTAATACAGTAAAGGCTGACTTTGCGTTCACCTTGCAGTCCAGTGTGGGTCAGGTGGTTCTCCTCCAAAGGGACTCGGGGACCCAGGCTGCTTCCACCTGGCACCTCAGCTTCTCCCAGTTTTTCCTTTCATTTTTGGGGATGAGGGGGGGTTGGAGAGCAAGTGAGTAGAATTCACTGAGACTTACACCCTCATTCATGAGAAGTCAGTGACACGATCCCAACCTAACTACAAGGGAGCCTGGGACATGTAGTCTCCAAGGGCCTCAGAAGAGAAAACACAGTGGCGAACACACAGCATTGTCTCCGCCACGTTGGTTGTAGGGAATACACGCGCATAGTTACTACACGAAGGCTGAGATAGCAGAGGCACCAGGTCTCTTGAAAATGAGAGGACAGATGGAACTAAAAACAGAACTGGCTTAAATTTGGAAAAGAAGCTATTTGACAACTTCATACCCTCTCCTCCACCCCCAGCCCCACATGGGGGAAAATGATCTCCCCTCCCTCTCCCAGCAAAGGGGGGGAAGTTTCTTTCCTAGAGAAACTGAGGCAGAAAGACTCTGGACCCGCAGCTCTAGACGTGGCTGAGGGAAGGGATCCCATATCAAAACAGGAACATTAAGTGGAAGTTTCTACACTGCAAATCAGCACACTTGGCTCCCAGAGCTCTAGCAGTCAGAGTGGGAGTAGAAGATTCTTCTCCAAGGAAACCGATGAAACCAAGAGAAAAGACCTGCAGGAATTGGTACTGGCTTTATCGCATGGCACCCTCTTGATGAGGCCCGGGAAGGAATTTCTCCCAGACCTTTGCTGGGCTTCTAAGAAAACAGTGAGGAACACGATGTTAGGATCATTGAGAGTCTTGTAAGAAAGGGAATTTCCTTCTTTGCTTTGCTTTTAGGACACATAACTCCAATTTCCAGCCCATCTCAAGCAGCCATGTGGGAATTCTGTTATGTATTTCTGGGCACTAAATTTATTCCTGACTTCGCTGTGTCACCTCATTTTAGTTTCACCCTGATTTCCATTGGTCACTCACTCATTCAACAAACATGAGTGGACTGAGTGTGTTCTCAGTGTTGGGGACCAGGGACCAACTGTCATGGCCCTTGCACTCTGGCATTGGGAAGTGTTCTCAGTTCTGTGTTGGGAGCATGAGTGGGTGCACAGGTGGTATAGATAAATGCATACACAAAGAATAGCACTGGTCATCCCTCTGTGATGCCAGGGGATGTATCCTACACAGCGGCAGAATTCCCGTGGTGTCTTATTGTGTCTGCCACAATGGCGGTTGGGCCTGGAGGGGACGCTGTGGGGGTGGGGTTCTGGGAAATGTTCTTGCTCATGGAGGACAGCAAGAGAGAGACAAAGGGATGAGCTCTAGTCTTACCACTCAGGTGTCTCTCTAAGGAGTCTCCACTCTGGGTTTTTGCTCCTCGGTGCCTGAGTAACCCCACAAGGCTGCGGTGTTGCAGAAATTGCCAGCCAGCCCCAGGAACACCAGTGTGAGTCCAGTTACTGCTTCTCTAGGTATCTCTCAGATCTGCCCGCCACCGCCCTCCATTGGCTGGGAGAGCCCGGGGTGTGCAGAACACAGGTGACCTGCTCTGGGAGGTACATGCTCGGGTCCAGATGGGCTTGAGGATGTTTTCCATAGGCCGTAGCCTGGCCTTTGACTCCGTCCTGTATTCTGCATCACTGCGTGTGCACACCATGCTCACACGTGTGCACACTCTTACAGGGAAGTTAATAGAGATCTACAGCCCTCGTTACCATTTGCTTTCATAAATAAATATATTAAATCGGCAAGCCAGATTTATTTCTGGCAACAGCTTGCGGGTGACACCTCCCCCTCTTACTCACAGTTCCCCGAGCAACCCCAGCCTCTCCCACCCCACCCCCAGGCGTGCCTTTCTCTCTTAAAATTTTATTTTTAATTTGTTGTGATGAATGAGTGACACCTCTGACAGCCGATTCGCGGAGATTAATAGAAACGACACAATATTTACGCCGGCGCTACGAACAATTATCCTGCCATCTATCTCTGAGATTATCTTCCTGATTGAAAACTACTCATCCGTGTAATCGGAATTATTTGGAATTAGAAGGGAATTTATAGCCCCCCTGGAGCACACGCTCTCCCCTTGTGTCTACACCTCAGTCTCCATCTTTCTCTTGTCCCTCCTCGGGGCCTCTGGCCTCCTCTTCTGTTCTGATGACGGGGCCGAGAAAATCCTTCTCTTCTCGAGGCGGGCTGCTTGTCAGGGCAGCGGGCATCCCTTTGGGGTGGTGTGGGAGTGAGCGACATGGATCTAGAAGTCGTGGTTGGTGGCGGGGAGGATCTTAGTGGTGTCATAAGAATTAGGGGTCAGCGGGGCCAGCTCATGAGCTCAAGATCGATGAATATGAACAGGAGAAAGAGGTTTAATATGAAGGCGCAGAGGAAAGGTGACTTTGGGAAGCACGTGGTCTCAGATTGTGACAATGTAAGAAGTGTAAAGGAGCGGGACAGGATTCGAATGATGGTGCTGAGATTGCCATTGAGACACTGTCCGAGCCAGCACGGACGGCCGTAACCGACGCCGTAGACCAGGAGCTCAAACACAGACATTTATTTCTCACAGTGCTGGAGGCTGGAAGTCAGAGATCAGGGTGCCAGTGAGGATGGGTTCTGGTGAGGGCCCTCCTGGTTTGCAGACTGCCACCTTCCTGTTGTATCCTCGCATGTCAGAGAGAGAGAGAGAGAGGGAGAGAGCGTGCGTGAATTCTCTTGAGTCTCTTTTTTTAGGGGCACTAATCCCATCATGAGGGCTCCACCCTCATGACTCCCCAAAGACACCATCTCCAAATACCATGATACTGGGGATTAGGGTTTCAGTGTATGAGTTTTGGGGAGACACACACATTCAGTCCATGGCAGGCAGAGTGGTGTGAGGAGTGGGGCGGGTGAGTCAGGGTCCGGATCCTGGACCACATCAAGGCCCACGTGCGGGTTGTGAGGGTGGGGAAGGGGAGGGTGGGCACCAGCACATGCAGATCGGGAGGCTGGAGAGCCTGCTTGCCACACCGAGCAGGCTGGAGAGTGGGAGTCGAAGCAGGAAGGAATGGAGGTGCTGTGAGTGTGCTCTGGTCTCTGCCACCTGCGGGGCCCTGCCTGTTAGCCCAGGGGATGCAAGGCTGGGCTCTGAGTCACACAGACCTCAATTTGACTCCCCATTCTGCCACTTCAAAGCTGTGTGACCCCAGGCAAGTTTCTTAACCTCTCTGAGCTTTAATTTTCGATCAGTAAATCGCTCTTTACAGTCCTCTCTGTTGGAGGGTGTACAATCTGTAAATTGAGTACGACTTTACAATGGTACCGACTTTACAGGAATATTGTGTAGATTAAATGAGATAATGCATGTAGGATTTCTTGCACTATTCCCAGTACATAGGATGGGCTTAATATCTGTAGATGGCTATAGATGAGATAAACCCAAACCCCGGACCCCCATAGGAGACAAAGACCTGGGCTCTGGGAGCAGTGCTGGCTTGCCAGATTCCTCTCCCCACCCTGGGCATCATGCTTCCTGAGGACCTGTCGACCTGCAGCTCCTCCCCTTCCCCTCCTCTGTGGTACTGGAATATCTTTGCAGCAGCAAAACAGGCAGGGGCCTGGTTTAACGGGTGCACGCTAGGATCTCAAAACCATCTGTGTTACTTCTCCTGTCCTCTGATACTTATAACTGCTAACATGCATTGAACCTACGTATACTCTTCCCAGGCATGTTCTAAGTTCTTTGCATTCATATATATAATACATAGGATATCCCAAGAAGCTAAGTGCTAGTAATTAACATCCCCATTTTACAGATGGGGAAACTGAGGCACTTGGAGGTTAGATAACTTGCCAGAGTCACATGACTAGTGTGTAGGCAACCTCTAGGATGCCACCAAGGTCTCTAAGATTCCTGCCTCTGGTGTTCACACCCCCTGTAACTCCCTCCCTTGGATGCGGGCTGGGCCTGCTGACTTGCTTCTAATGAACAGAATGGACCAAAGTGGAGGAATGTCACTTCAGAGCTTAGGTTACAAAAGACAGCGACATTTGTCTTGCTCATGCTCTCTCTCCTTCACTGTTCATGGGCTGCTGGCTCTGAGGAAGGAAGATGCCTTGTGAGCTGTGCTCTGGAGTTGCGCGAGGACCCAAGGGCAGCCTCTCTTGGACAGCCCATGAGGAACCACCTCCTGCCAATAGCCACATGAGCAAGTTTGGGAGTTCAGATGCCTGCAGCCCAGGTCCACACCTTGCTTGTAGCCCTGTGAGAGGTGCTGAGCCAGGGCACGCAGCTAAGCTCACCCCAGACTTCTGGACCCATAGAAACTGTGAGGTAGGACGCATGTGCTGCTTTGAGCTGCTGAGTTTGGGTAATTTGTTATGCAGCAATAGATGACCGATATGACTAGTGATAGCCGGCCAGGACTTGGACCGAGGTAGTCAGACTCCAGAGCTTGTGCTCTTGGCCACTTTGCTACGTGGCCTATGAGGAGCCCTTTAGGACTGAGCCACATAGGTTCCTAAGTCATATCTGAGACAGGCAAGTGGGCTTGGATGGCTTTCTCAGGTTGTCACCTGACAGATTCAGGCTGAGATTAAAGAAAGTAATGTCCTGATGAAGAGAGATTTGCAAAACCACTTGGAAAATGTCTCTTCCCCCTTGGGATTAATTTATCTCTGTCCGAGAGAAACGTAAGAGATATACATTCTTTAGGTCTAGACGAGCTTTACTCTGTAGGTAGCTGGTAGGTGGGGAGAGAGCCCTCCTTCTGTAAGAAATGTGGCAACATCAGGGGATTCTTGGGCCCAGAACTGATGATAATAATCCCTGAAAGTGTCCTCAGGAAATGGCCCCAAGGCATGGAAGCCTCGCCTGGTGTGTAAGGTGGCCCTACCTCAGGGGCTGGCAGGACTTTGCGACAGGGTAATAACCTGGGTGCTACCTCACTAGCATTGGAAACAAATTGAACCCATCTGGATTCAGTAGTGTGCTCCTTAAATAGTGGAATTCTGCTCTTGCTCTCCAGGAAATAGGGACAACATAATTTGTCATTAGGATATTAGTCCTCCTTTTTAATAAATGATTCCTTTAGCTTAGGGGAAATTGGCCAGCTGTCTCAGAGAGAGACTGCGGCACCTGTAGAATTCAGTAGAGTCTGGAGCCCATCATTAAGTATCACAGGAAACCAGTGTTTAGGCCAGTATAGTGCGTTTATTGTACAAGTAGGGGCAAGAGAGAAGACAAACGCTGCATACAAATATCGAAAGCACCAGCTTGGCTGAAGAGTAAGACACCTTGATGCTGGAGAAAATATTACCATATTAAACTGCGTTCAGACTGTGTTATCCTTCCCATGAATATCTTTCGGGGAGTGATGCATGTGCCTAGTTCAGTGGGCCAGTAAAGAAGTAGCTGGCCTCCCTGCAGCCTCACGCGGATTAGCTACTGGAGAGTAGCTTCATCCCGAGGGACCCACATCTACCACAGGGCCCAGTCTCTCTCCCCTCCCAGCTGTCCTTTAAAACTTGGGTGGGTTTGAGCATCGCTGACCATCTGGTCAAGGCCTGGCCCACTGCTCTAGATGATTGGCTCAGACTGGGGGCATTACATGGGGACAGGAGGGCAGAGCCAGAGAGAAAGAGCCCTTGCTCTATTGGGGGTTGTTCCCAAGGGAGGTAGAGAAAGTAGCGACTCAGGCACCTAAGAAGGAAAGAATATTAGCCTTCAGCCTCTTATATTGCAATTTCATTTAATAATTGCCCAAACCCTAAATTAAAAAAAAAATTCCCACAAACCTGGTCTTAGGAGGTAGAAGGGGGGAGTGGTAAGGGAAGGATCAGACTGCCTGGGGCATCGCATCACCTGCTGCATCGTTTCTGGTTGCAAGCAACAGAAACCGGCTGAGCTAACTCAAGCAAAGGTGGGGTGTTTTGGAAGGACGGAGGCACTCACAGGAAGGGCCAAGCCTCATGGAGTCCAGGAGACAGGGCAGCCAGAGAGCTGGGTATGCTTGGC